>JAMKCH010079417.1:0-12767 GCA_023653785.1 Ophioderma brevispina
TGTAAAATATCATGGTGTGAAGTATGTCACTCCTGCAGAATTGCTGATTTATTTCTTTGGATTTGATGGAAATGATCAAGAATGGGAAAACTAGGTTTTCAGAATAACATCTTTAGCAAGTTGCCGAATTTTACATTTTTACATCTCATTTTGTCCTCTCACGAGGATGGCGGGAACACTCAGCTAATGAGTAATTCATTTCCCTAGATACGTTCTCTTAGCAGTCTAAGCATTGGATTCGTTAGATTAAATTTGGTTTTCCTAACAGAAATGCCATTTTTTCTCGTCAAAATCAGGTCGATGTATGTACGATGGACAAAATAGTTTATTCTCGTTAGTTCTCCGATTCATTAAACGGAAAGGTTCGCGTTATGCAAATGTTTTTGCTGGAATTGTGATCTCATTTTTGGTTATAAAATCAGACCATTTCAAAAGGTACAAATTATATCTATCTTCTGGGAAATTTTGGTGTATCCTTGGTGTAAGACTTGAATAAAAGAAATCAATTAAGTCAATACCGAATAAAGCCCATAAACACCATTCAACTCTATACATGTCTATGCTATGATTTAACGCGAATGACAGACAATTTCACTTTGAAGTATTTACTTTCATTCAGAATTTCCTCTCAAATTATTTCTTCAGCTTTAAGATAACATGGAGCTTTACCTGAAACTATTAATAAATCGGAAAATCAATACAGCCCAAAGGCATTCCGATTGTAAAATAAACCATTAAGGTACAATTGATAACATAATACACCATTAAGGTATCGTGGTATAAATTGTAATAAATTGGGTTTATATTGATAATAATTGTCACACTTGAACGTCATCGGAAGAATAAATCATTATACAAGACAGCTTAATTCTATTATAAACAACTGTCACAAGTGACTGGTTATTAAATTCCTCATCTGATATTTATTAATCCCGTGTGTTCTGAAGACAACATTATTCATTCGGAATTCATTTTTTCTAAATACCAATCGTATGCATTTTCAGGACCACATTCAGAATCAGCACGAAAAAGGTATATTCAAATGAGTCCAAACAAGTCTTAGGTCGGTGATTTTTGAAAAGGCTTCTCAAATGACCATAGGTCATTAAGGAAGCGATCTCAAAACCTGCCGTTATTTGGTAAACCATCTCTAGAGCCACTCTTATTTATTAGGCATGTAAATTAGGAAGTAACGTGTGGATTATGGAAGACGTGTCTTATCGGGCAAGCCTCAAAAGATTTTAATTTATTATGTTATTCATTATAAAGGAAGACTCTGAAGGAAGTTACAAATGACAGTATGCTATGAAATCGGTTTTGTTTGCTTCTTACCCTCTCGGGGCACCAGACAGGGTCTTGTATCTGGGTTTCTTTCTTCTTCTTCCAGCACTTCAACCGCTTCTATCGCTGACATGTTTAGACCGATTTTGACCAAAATTGATCATAGGCACCCCACCCCGGGAGACACATAAGCCACATGAATTGATGGGGTCATTAGGCAGTTTAGGCGTCCCACGGTCAATCAAAAGTCATTTTCATCAATATCGTTTCTGCTCTACAGATAACATTGCATGGTCATATGACCATGCATATGAAGCAGCTTGATGAGAGCTCACAAAAATAAGGGTTGGAAAGGTCTTGGGGGTCAATAATAATAAAATAGCAGAGATTTATATAGCGCCTTATGATATTGGCCTCTAAGATCTTTCACAAATGGTCGCTGATCACTAATAAGGGCAATATACTGGTCCTCAGTAAACACGATGCTGAGTATTGAAGCATGGAACTTGATATTTGTGGGTGTCTATGTGATGTTATACAATATCTGTAATTTTAGAAGCCAATTTAAGTAATTCTGTTGTCCGCCTACCTTTTGAAAGCAGCATATTATTTCAATGTCTTGTGTCTTGGTCAGTCGTATTTAGTAAATACATTGTCTGATTCTATATGTGAGTGACGTTTCAAATTGGGTGGTGACCTTTCTGGTTCTTATATGGCCTTCGGTCACCTCTTTAATATAATTTGATTTGCGTTGTGTTTTAGCGACGATTATGGAAATACATTATCTTAAATCTGGAATATTTGAAATCTTCAAAAATCTGCTTTTAAGCGACGTAGCACTTAAAAGTTGTCACAGATGACGTGACATTAGGGTGTCTTTAAGGGTAAGAACATATGGGGTCAAGGTCATAAAGGGACACTATCAGTAAATTTGCAAAAAAAAATCTTCAAAAAATCATTTGCTTTATGTAAGATAGCATTTTGCCTGCAACCTGTCATGTGACTTGGCATTAGTGGGTGCCTGTAAGAATGATAACATATTGGGAGTCCAAGGGCCTAAGGGGCACTACGGTAAATTTGCACACAAAAATCTTCAAAAATATTGCTTTATGCACGATAGCGTTTTGCTTGACAACATGATATGTGATTGGCATTTAGGGGTACCGTAGAATGATCACATATTGGGGTCCAAGGTCATTATGGGCACACCTTCGAATTCATATCTGGCAATCTATATTTAATACCGGTGGTATGTCTTCTGTCTGAGGGGTGTCCCTGTATGACCCGTGTCGATTGTCTCGAGAAAGAGGGTCGCACGTTCCTAGAAATTGGGAGTGGTGCCCACGTGATCGTCCGAACCGAGTTTGTATTGTTAGTGCTTCAAAGGTCATCAGGGTCATTCAAGCGTCCAAACGAGGTCACAAATGGGGGTAAACGTTGAGTGTATGGACTGAAATGGGGGTCGATTGTTGATGCTGGTTCATTCAAGCCAGGGGTGATCGCGAAACCCAGGTGATGATCGCGAAAAGTTATAATACTATGATCTAGTTTAGAGGTCCATCCACAGCAGTGTAATCAAAGTATTTCAGCCTCATCTAATTATGCAGCTCATCAGCGATCATCTCATTAAGCTGTTGTTGAATTGGTTATCTGCTTGGTTTGAAGTATTGCTGATTGCAATTGGTCAATCACAAACAATCAATCTGTGATTGTAATCAGGTGATGATTCGAGCAGATGTCACCATGAGATATGGTGACACATCAAATACCGCATTTTCAAAAGTCTTTGTGTAAACCTATCCAGTTTTAGGGTGGTGTGTGTGGACATTTCAGCAGCCACCATTAATGTACGAAACAACAGTTGTTTTAATGGATATAATGAAATCGTTAATTACATGCGGTATCCATATATATTGTTGTTGAGAGATCCAGACAGTATGTACTACGGAAGTGTGTAGTACATCAAGATAACAGCACATAAGTATAAAATAAGTTTCAATAATCATCGGCATTTTGAACAGACAGCCATTGCAATGTGGGTGTGGTTAGCTGTTTAAAGTATATGGGAGTGTCTACAGTATTCAAAGTTACCGGCATCAGAAACAGCAGCTATCAAACTAATGCTTTGTGTTTGCTGAGATTTTTATGGACAGAGATGGCGGATATTCAGTCACAAAAACAGACATCTAGCTGACTCTGTATGCTGAAATTTCAGACAGAACAACATTGTTAATGTGGATGATTCGCTTTTCAAAACGTATCTGCAGCATTCAAAGTTATCAGCAACAGAAGCTATCAGCAGCCTGTTGTGGAGTTGTAATTAGCAGCTCAAAATATTCAATCGGTTGAAGCATTCATTCATCAGCAACAGCAGCTAGTTGGTCTTGTATGCGGAGAGGTTTTGCTGATGACAGCATTGTATTGTGGAGTGTGGTTGATGTTTCAAAAGTTTAAACAGTGCTTGCGATAATCAAGCTACAGCAACAGCAGCTATATAAGGACACGTGAGAGCTTTTGGAACAGAGCATTGTATTGTGGGGCGTGCGTTAGCAAAACATAGGCTTGACCATCTACCTAGGAGCAAAGGCCTGATTTTGTTTTTTTTTTTAAAATTTTAGTGTTTGGATTAGGATCAAATTTTAAATGTTCCTGAAGTCTGTGGAATAAAATTCTGGGGGAGCATCTTGCAAATGTGGATGGTTAAAGTGATCTTTGACCTACAGAAAGGACAAAGGTCAAAAACTCTTTCATCAAATGTGAAATTAAGGCAAAATTCTTTTCTTCAAAAACACGAAAGAAAAACCTCCTATTTGAATTATACAACAAACACTTGTAATTCATGTTCCCAAAGACCTAGGAATTAATCGCTGCAATAGTCCACTGAATTTAAGCAAAACGTAGCACCTTACCCTACCAACAGCACCACCACCATTTTGCTGTCCCACCCACATTTGAGTACTGCAAATGTCAAATATTGTCCATATACTGATTGGGCATTTTCCACCCCCAGAATAACGTTTTTACATGGGATATTTTCTAGGAAAAATTATTTAAATCAACACGAATGTATAACCTGTATCAGATAATGTTTTGAACAATAAAGTCAATCACAAAACTTCTCTGTGACCTAACGGTTTTTGACTTATTACGACGATGTCTAGAACTTGCTTGGCTGACGGAAAAGGCACATTTTGGTCATTTTTCCCCCTTTCCCCCCCCTTCTCTTTCATCCATTTTTGTATGGCCCAAATTTTGCAACTTTTTCATAATTTTTTGATCATTTTTTTTTGCATTATAAACATTTCTTTTACAACGCTGTGTTTGGAATATACAAGAACTTTATTTAAATTGCCAGGTGTGAATTCTCAAGTGGGACATTACCATGGCAACGGCAATTTACAAACCCATTTTTTAGCCTCAGTGACTGAAAAATTTTGGCTTAAAATAGGTTTAACTTGTGGTGCCATGGTAACTGCCCCCTGAATGAATCTATAACTACACAAAAAAATAAAGTGTCTGTTGTAAACCATAATATGAGTATAATAAAACATGTTTTCATAGAAGAATTTTTCATAAAAAAAAAAACGTCCAATTTAAAAAAAAAAAATGGTCATTTTTTAGTCAAAAAATTGACAACACTCAAATCGTCGTCCTTTAAATGCTGGCCTTTATGTTCAAAGGGGTCATAGGTCAAAAGCCGTAGGTCACAGAAAAGGTGCTGTGTTTACTTTTTTAATACTGAAACATCCTCTCAATACATGATAACACTTTTTAATGTCAATTAATAAAAAACCTTTTTTTTAAAAAATCATGCAAAAAATTTACTTTTTTTTTTGGTAACATCAGTCAAGGTCATTTTTTACATAGAAATCAAGATGTGGGTGTGGATGCAAATTGGGGTGTGGGTAACTATGGATAAGGGTGGGGGTGTTAGTTTTAGGCTTAACTTGATCTTCAAATTGTATGAATTTATTTTGAATTTATTTTACCCATGAAATTTACAGTGTCAATTTGTATAGTTCCTAAAGTGTTTCTTACACATTTTCCAGTAGTTTTTTAGACATTTTGGTCATATTTTTTCTGAAATATATGGAAGAGGGTTGACCTTTCTCTGGGGGTCAAAGGTCACTTTAAGAGCATCCAGGTCGCAAAATGGCCCACCCAGCTTTGGTATTCTTCAAGAACTTCAAGGTAACATTGGTATAACAACTTTCTGTGACAGCAGAGGTGCCCGAAAAACCCACGTCCTGCCTCCCTAGGTATCTGTATATTTAGTCACAATAACATCATATGCAGCAGCCAGCCTGACTTATGTTATGCTGAGAGTTTTTGGACAGATAGCTATTTAAATAATATAATCAGTGGCTCAGAATTCTTAGGTATCGGAAACAGCTTCCAACTATTCTTTGTGTTTTGGTAAGCGATTTAGGACAGAACATTGTGGTTAGCTGTTCCCAACATACGACACTGTAGTATATAGTATTCAGTCTTCCATCACAGTATCTCGCTACTCGTGTAAGCTGTATGGATTTTGATATGGGCGTAGCTGTTCATCACACATCATCGGCAAAGCAAAAATATGCATTCAACAATTGATCTTCAAATCGTACACTGTACGCTACAACAATACTGCCAGATAATTGGTTTGTTTTGGTTGTTGTAACCTCAAACAGAATGTATTGATCTAAGTACAGCTATAAGGATTTTGATATGACTGGGTTCATACCACATCTTGTGTGGCATTTCTATGAATTCTTGTCATCATTTTCACAGTAGCGTTTCACCATAATGTCACTGTGGTACAAATAATGTTAGGTCTACAGCAAATGGTGACGGCTGAGTTGGAAGCTATACCTATCGAACAATACTCAATCTTGCATTATTGACATTCTATGGAAAGGAGGAGGAGCGATAAATTTTCACGGTAGCAAACAAGGGGGTGAAACGCTTTAAAACCATCCGTCCGTGCTGGGGCTCTGACATTTGAATATTGCAAGCACGGAATAAATTATTCAGTTTGGGTGCTTGTATACACACATAATGTCTTCGAATACAAAACAATCCGCCAAAATATCGTTGTTGGATGTTTGGGTCTATTGGGTGGTAATTTTGTCCTCGCCATGGCCACACAACGAATGAAATGACGCATCAGTCGTCTTGATTTAAATAACCGGCCTCAATGAATACATCTTTTCACCTTAGCGCGCATTGCATTATGAGAAAAAGAGTATTCTGAGCACAATGATCCGGTACAATTTTTCAAAACCTGGCCCCTCTAACACATACAATTATTTTGTTCACTACCGAGTTGGTATATGCAAAGCGGCCCCACAGTATGTGGAAGAAAGCGGAGGCAGCCATTGCTTTCTATTGTTGGTACTTAAAGGTTTTCTTGTGGTCGGCAAAAACAATTCGAGACGTGAATTTCTAAAGATAGTACGTTTGCTCTCTATCTAATAGAACCTCTTTGGTGCAAATACACACATGTGTCATTTCCCTTGTTTGCATGCATACCAATGGAGTCCTCACACTCTTATAGAAAAAAACAACTGAATTCTCCGAAGATGACTTCTTTTATGTTGAACGAAAGGGTGATTTGGAAGACTGCCCAAACCGATATATGTTTATATAGACAAACCAAAACATGTAATATTACTTTAATCGTAAGAGCCTAAGATTAGTCTAACACGGTAATGCAATGTTTTGATTAAGAAATATTAGCAAAACAATCATCAACGGTGTATAGAATTAAGATCAAATAGTGTGTAATGGTCAAAAGATGAGACATCAGATTGCTCGCATATAAAATTGTATGAGAGTAAATACATGCACATCTCGTAAATTCCTTTAATACTTTGGTATGGCTACGTAGACACGTTTTGTAGTTTTGACTTTTACGCCCAATTGGCAATACTGGCTAGCCTATGGTGGTCGCAATAATGCTGTACAGAGCCCAAAATAAAAACTGTTAATATATCCTTCAGATATTATGATAGATTTAAACCAATAACCAATTTTAACTAAAAAATTGATTTTAGTCGCGTTTTATTGCTTTTCGTATTGTTAAACAAACTACGTCAATTCTTTTCCTTTCAGATAACATTTACCTATTGCCAGTTGGGTTGTTTGATATATTGCATAATCCTAAAAGGGCTAGCACTTGTTGGAAAATAATTGATTACTTTGGAAAGTGGTTTACTCATTGTTTGGGTAATTTGGGGTATACTTGTTATTGCTTATACCGTTTGTCAGTAATTGTCCTTGCATCTTTGACACTCTTTGCAATTGCTAACCAGCCTGTATTAAAATGGAAATCATTGGTCATATTGAATATGGGCTGTTTAAGGGTTTTTTGGGGTAGTCTCGTCCTGTTGTGGCTACCTGAAAATCAATTGGTCCATTGGGGAGTGGAAGTGTTTCAGGTTTGGAGAGTCCTCCGCGTTTTTGACCCTAAAAATGAAAATCAATTGGTCACGTTGGATAGTGCAGTGTTTCAGGGTTGGATATTCTCTACGAAATTGTCGCTGTATGGAAATCATTGGTCAATTGGAAAGTGGACTTTTTCAGGGTTTGCGTAGCTTAACTGATCTAATCTCAATAACAATAAGTTGCGTGAATTACCAGGCAATTATTCAGAGTTTTGGGTATTTTACTTTTACTACAATGATGTGGTGAACATATGTTATGTTCTTTACAGGGGACTTGTTTCAAGGTTTAGAACATCTCCAAGTATTTACCTCATGGAAATCGATTCTTCACATTGGGATAGTGATTTATTATATTCCCCGTGGTTTTAGGTGATTACATGTCTATATCTTCATAACCATAAGGTTTGACACTCCACTAGCCGATTTGTTCCGCAGATGTTTCTAATAATATGAGTCATACTTACCAGTGATTTTTCAAAGACTTAAGAAATTTTTGGAAACATGATTCTCTCTTGAAATCAATTGGTACTGCTTTGAATAGTGGCTTGTTTGATGGTTTGACTAGATTAGAAAACCTAGAATCTCACTGCAAATCTTTGATACATTATAGATGGTCTTGGTTTCAAGATTGAAAATCTACGGATTCCTGGTTGGGATAGAATCAGTAGTCACATTAGTTGGAATATTTGGAACCACTTCGCACGATTAACGTATTTTTGTAATTACAACAACAACATAACAACTTAATCCAATTAGGCATGGGTATATTCAATAATGCGTCTAACCTTGCACAATTTGCTATATTTGAATGTAAATCAATTAATTAATGATTATGATATTTTTTAAAACTACAAGCAACCTAGCCAGATTGACTTATCTGTTAACAAGTTGAGTTACATTCCAAAGGTATTCACAATTTGAATAATTTTGTATTTTCTTAATCTTGAATCAATATGCACTGAACAAAGAGTAATCCGGTAGGGCTTTTTCCTCGCCGGATGTACGTTGTGATCTTCATGTTAGTCGCACGAGATTTGGTGATTTGTTATCTTTTCTGCCTACTATGCTTGTAATTGACTTTTTTACGCACCAGACAAGAAATCCCCATATCTCACATGTGACAGACTACTGTCAGACAGTACCTTGGCTGCCTTTATGTGGTGTATGGTATCAATGCTCGTATGGGACCTGTACGTTTGTTTTTTTGGTTTGGAAACGAAAAAAATCTGTAGCAAGCTAATGTACAAACATATTACTGAGTATTTTGGCCATGTCTGATTTACTTAATGGGCATCTACATGATAACCATTGCATCATGCTGATATTTCCTTTGGTGAATATTTTTCCTAGCAATCTGAAAACTGGATACTGGCAAAATTACCTGTAGAATTGCTGGAGCTTTATATCAATAGATCTAGTGAAGCTTCGTTGTTCTTTGTAACTTAGTTAGCTTTGATAATTTTTAAACATTAAATTTCCTTATTCCACTAAGAAATTCAGAAAGAAATTCAGCAATTGTAGCAGCTATGTTGACATGGACTTTTGCAGGAGGTCACACTATGGATCGTGCCATCTGTCTAGCTGGTACAACTACAAATTTTATATAACGTCAATGTGATGGATGGTCACCATTAGCACTTATTTACACCTACTCCTACTTAGATAGTTGGATACTGGCAATGTTCAATTAATTGTGAACGTCAACTGTTCCAACTATAACGTTGATTGGTTTTTGCCAATGGCATGTTTTTTCTACTGCACTCTTTCTTGGTCTTAATTGCCTCTGCTACCTGGTTATACTCGGCTGTTTACATAGACTTGTCCGAGCTGTTTAAAAGATCATCCAAAAGTTGGTCGCAAACCAAAGGTATGGATGAACAAATTCACATTTAACAACAAAACGTAACAGCCATAGTTGGACTGGATTTCCTTTGTTGTTTTCCATTATTTGCTTGGGATTTTGTGCAAACAAGGGTCTTACCTACCCCCCTTCTGTAAGGCGCATGGTTGTCACTTTTCGTTTTGCCCATAAATTCTGCTATAAATCCATATCTGTACACATTTGCAGAATTGATCTCCAATTATTTCAAGCAAAAGGAACAGAAACGCAGCACAGGATTTGGCCAGGAGATATGAAGTATGTTCCAAACATAACACGGCATCTGATCACTCATATTGCACCCATATCAGTTTAATAAGGAAACCGAGGTAAATATGTAAACACTGGTGTTGAACATTAATACTCTACTCACATGTGTATTTACTTCAAAAAAAATCTTCCAAATACAACATCCAACATAAACACCTAGATGCACAACTAGAGAATCAAAATTATGTTTCCAAATGTTTCCAGAAATACACATTTTGGAAAAGCGGTTATCCAATGCACATTGCACATGAGCACATGTATATGCCTTTTTTGGTCACTAACTACAGAAATATAATATAATATATAATTACAATTGCGGTATCGTAATGGGCATTGGTGTGGGGTAACTCTTTATCCTCACTTTAAGTCAAACCCAGAACCCTCCCTTTATGACTTTTGGAACTTATTTTTGGAAAGCCATGTGACCAAGCTGTGAGTCAATGTACTTTTGGGTATTGAATCCTTCTTATTATATTAAAGACACTATTATGGAGCACCGAAAGAGTTAATATTTTTAAATTTGCAATAAGAAGACTTAAGTGGGAGAATAATCTGTAAATTCCTCCTAAGTATTTTTCCAAGCGAAAAATTGCATAGAACGACACGAAGTGGTCCAAACATATGATCTCTATTGAATTACGTGTTGTAGAATGTGTCCCTTATGCATAATAATGATATAAATAATCCGATTTTGTCTTAGTTAATGTTGCTTTTGGGTTCTATACTTGTGAAGATATGTTTTTAGGAATACCTAAACTTGTACAAAAATGCAAAATCTTATTTTTTATATTATTTTTTTTTCGATTTTGTCTGGATGCACCATTCACTGTTATGCCTTTTATGTAAGTAATCTTTGTTCTAGCTTCCAAATTTGAAATATTAGCCTAGTATATTTTAACCATATGCTGTACCACAACCAAAATAATACCTGTATTAGTGTTGTTTTGGACATAGGATATTTCCACATCGTTTTTCCATTAAGGAATACGTTGTTGTACTATGCCCCATGAGAAAATACCCAAATTCGTCACCAAAAGTTGACTATATATATGAATTCTCAATATGGGTTTGGGGATTTTCTTGGCCTCAAACTTAACATACTTGGAGGAATCAAGGCAACGTCCTTCCGGGGCGCAAAAATGAATACAAGCAAGTCTTAGCAAAGTGAAACCCCAAGACAAAATAATTTCCATAAAAACAACCAAAAGCACCAAAATTAATGACAATTGGAAGTCCATTTATTAACTACTTAGCCCCCTGGACTTATACATGAGAATTATTTACCGTGCTCATAGCCGTTTAAACGTTGCCACTATTTAAACGAAATCGCCTTAAATTCAGTTTTGCCCAATATTGCGATTTATTGTGTGTTACGAGTCAATTGGGACAACAAGACAGTGACATCAACTGCAAACTTGTTCAACAACAAGTATCTATTCTTATCTTGTTACCACTCTGCTTCTGTACATGGCTTTTCAATAACAACTCGTCAACTGTGTCACCCTTGAGAAACCATTTGTTTTTCAAAAAACCCCTGACCAAAATCTCGATAGTAAAGCGTGTTTGGTAGGAAACTTTCTGGACAATGCAGCTATTGCACTTAAACCTTTTTGCACTCACACGAAATATTTCTAAACTTTTCCCCGAAGCTTTTCAATGCTGCTGATGTTTTAAGACAATGTAACAAGCAAGCACTTTCTTGAAACTTCATTTTTTGACATCCTGAATGATTGGTGGATTTTATTTAATGGTTTAAAATTGAAACGGATAGAGCAATATGATCATTTTCAGACTTAAAAACACTTATTTATAAGGTCTCCCCTTTTCCGCGCTACTGTTATTTTTTATGGTGGCCCCCCCCTCTAAATGACCATTTTGCCATTGGAATTTTTAAAAAATTAAACTCCTGGTTATTGATGGGATACATCAACAGACCACAAAAATAAAAGCTGTTGTACCGATTCAAATGGCGGTCAAATCGATGGTTTGGATTCTCCCTCCGAAAATGGAAAACCCATTTCCCCAAGTTTACTCAAGGACTTTTTCCATAAACTTTGGCTCATAATTGAAGAAAATAATACCTTACATTGCTGCAATAACTAATGAAAAGGTTTACTTCAGTAGGATTTACTGGCAAAACAATTTTGAATAGCACCACCAAAATTCTTATTTATACTAATTAACATTAAAAAAACGCCATGTGGCCGATTTGAAAATTTTCCAACCAAAATAATGCGCCACTGATAATTAGGCAATTACATAAAATTTTTGGGGCAAAAATACTTTAGCGTTAAAACCTGGCACGACGAAAAATACACTTTAAGGGAGGGGGGTATGGGGTCTGAATATGTAAAAAAATTTTCCTTACGAAAATGAGATATTGCAATGGCTTATGTGTAGATTGTAATCTACAATGCTTTTTATTATATTCGAGATCGCAATCGGACATTGGTTCCCAGAGATATGGCTATCAGAGTGAAGCAGGTACGCGAAAATTTTCCAAAAACCCAGTTCCTATACTTTAATCATGTGAAAAATTTAAATAGTTATAGTTTAAGGTATTTTAAAAGATATATTTATTACGGGCCATTTAACGCATTTATTTTGGCTAGGTCGAAGTAATAATATTCATATTATTTTTGTCCCTAATTTAAAGTAATAAATGTACTGGGTAGTGTTTTTTATGTATTTTATTGTTTTCTCACCCTGCGATATTTCAGAAAATTATTTTAAAAATTAAATTACAGGACAAATGGATGACCGATTTCGATGATTTGTCATTAAAATTATGATAATTCAGTATAAAATGAAATTTAAAAACAAAATCCATATTTCACATCAAAAGCGCGCCTAAATTTTGTCTAAATGTTTCGAGGTCTCTATCACTTGTTTGCTTTAAAATACGCAAA
>JAMKCH010079418.1:0-44353 GCA_023653785.1 Ophioderma brevispina
ATTGGGTCGCCTTGTCGACTACTGGGTCCTTCTTGCGGACCTAAGGTCGTCGTGTGGAAACGTCTCCGCGTTCAGCTGTTAACTTGGTGGGTTGTATTGCTTGAAATGGGGTAGGCAGGTCATGTCACGATGATGTAAAGATTGGACTGATCGAGCTCATGTCCGTAAACAATAAAACTTGTCTTGTTGCTCTATTTTCTTCGGGGGCAGTCGGTCTATCCTTCTCTGGCGACTACTTAAATGTAGCTGGACCATGAGCTTCGGCTGTACCAAATTCTGATTTACTTGCTTGCTGTGAGCGGTCAATAGAAAACCTATTTGACTTTTTGATACTCAACTTCGCGCTCTAACAGATTTAATTGTGTTTGTTATCATTTAAATTCTGTGCATTGACAATTTATAAAATCATTAATTTACCATGAACTTAATAATTCCGCTCTTCAAGCATTAAAATTGTCACAGGTTTGATGCTGCTATTGTTAGTTAAAGCACAAATGGTGTTACTACAAGCTAATCGTTGCCTTTTAGCCTTCCAGTTATTTGCCAAAGTTAATGTGGACCATCGTGACTCAATTAAAACCAGTGAATCAGATTCCACACTTTAGGAGCAATCAACTATTCAGAAAACTGGTTTATCCTTAAGCACTTAAATAGTCAATAGGAAAATGTATGTAAGTATTTTAAAGGTGATACCCTATTGAGTGGTCGGCTATGTACCATTGGAAAGCTATGATTCATGGATGCCAAAAATATCTTTAAAAAAAAAAATAATCGTGTAATAAGCCGCTATAACTCAAACTAACCTATATTTCGTTGCGATTTACGCGGCAAGCCTTTCCTTCTCTGAATGGCAAAATTCGGTGAGTAGGCGATTGGACATGTTGAACGTGTCTTGTTGCGCAGGCATCTTCCAATGCAAACAAACCCCGAATCGCTGGGAAATATTCAAATTTCTCGGGTAAAATGCGAGTTCTGTTACCCGATGTAACTGCTTCATTTAGAAAAATATTTTTAGTTTATAAAAATCTATCATTTATGAAAAAAGAAGACCACAAGGTTGATTTGTGCACGAAAACACTGAAAAAACTAGAAGTTTATTTTGAGTAAGAAGTAGAATGGACTACCTTCAACTTTTACGTCAAGTAGTCTTGGCTCGTCGCCCTACGAGGCGTGCCTGGGCTTGAATGGCACACGTCAATGTCGACCTGCCATATATAATTAATTGCCCATAAGTTTTTGTCAGCAGTACTACTATTTTACGATTGTCCGATGGGGCACCCTGGTTAAAAAAATAAGCATGAAAACAATGGGAATCCCCGGTTGACGTAATTATGAACATCTATTAGAAACATCACGTCTTGAGAAATCACCTTACGTTGTATTTGTTCTGAGAAAGTATCTGCGATTATTATACAAATAATGGAGACTGGATTTGTCAAGCGAAAGGTTTAAATACAGCATGCTTTCTTATAGAAACAGAATGGGAATTTGTCACAGTATCGTATCAAGGCCTGAATTTTTAAAAAAAAAATTTTTTTGTGGTGTCTATGCACGTGCACCCAGATGTTATGATAATTAGGTGTTTCCCTAATTATAACTTACGCCAAGTATGTCAAGAGGAGCTGAGTGGAATGTTGATCGGAATAAAGACACAAAAGATGTGATATTGGGTTCAAGGTCTACAAATATGATACCAGTGGCTTTCTGACGGATTTCATGATGAGATCAAGCCGCGAAATAATAAAATATTTGCGGTTAGGCGTAAGGTGTTATGTCGTGTTAAGAAGGTGTGGCAGAGATATAGTCCTCCGGGCTCACAGTCGGAGAACAATGGGTGAAACAATAGGGCAATCGTTTCCGTTGACTTCACGCAACATTAGTGTCACGCTTTATTCGTGTCGTCTATGGAGCCCGGCCAATGAACCGCGGACTATGATTACTTTCGCCACCGTCCTTAGTATAGTACGGAAACGGTGAAAAATGTAAAATTTTAATTATGTATTATTTTTGATGCGATTTTGTAGGCCCATTACTTTGGAAATAATTTAGGGTTATTATTATAATTGCACACAATTTATAGTATTTGCAAGCGAGAGTCTGGTGGAGCCCGCTTTGTCTTTCGGTGGTTGTAGCACTACTGCGACGCAGGCTCGTTGTATAAAATGCCGACGAACGCCTTCTTGGTGATGAGTGGATCGCGCCATCGAAGTCTACCAGATAATTTTGATTTAGTTGAGCAAAATTTAGAGAAAATAATGGTAGTTCTTCGAAAGCGCAGAAGCGATCTATGCAAGTGAATGGGGTTTTGTTTACTGCATCGACGATTGTCCAATCGGTGACGTCACCACCTCACAGCGCCCAAGTCAATAATATTGACTTTCGCTGAAGTGGTGTTGCTAGAAAGACGATTTTCATTTTGGCTCCTGTAACCGAATCGTGAGTAGCATAAATATTACACAGTTACATATAAAATCGCGATAATATAAGCTTTCCATTGGTATATAGCTTAATATATGCCGTCCACTCAATGAGTATCACCTTTAAAGAAGTCTGTGTTTATCAAATCTTTGACTACATGCTTTCAATTGTTGTTTGATGAAAACAGATTGTTGTGTGAAAAGATAAATGCGAAAGTTATGCACACACTAGTTTATGGTATCAGGTGTGATTCTTTTAAACAAATGATTATCATTTAACAAAATCCTTTTGGCTGCTGAACGTGTGAGGATACCGGGTCCCATTTTTTGAATACTAGCTCATGACATAAAATATGGACCTAAAGAATCATTTAATAACTTCATATATTTGATTCAAATTTGAGTAAGATTTAGTATGGGTTATTTATTTGTTTATTTACCAGTTTGTATGTTCATATATAAATGGTAGGTTGTTTATTTAGTGTATTATAGTTGCAACAATAACAATAATAATAATGTTGTTTCTTTTTCGTAACATTTTGATGTAACATTTTGACCTCCTGAAGGACGACATTTTGATTTTCTTCGGACCATGCTGTCGAAAAGGCAGAACATCTTTGGGGGAGCGTTGCGACAACACGGGTGGATTCCATCTCTCCATCTTTCTGCAATGAAATCTGGACGGATTGGTTAATCACGATACACGTGCGAGACTTTGGCGTGGTTCTTTTGTCTCGGTTACAGTGCATAATTTCACATGGACTGTGTGGTAATTCAACTACCCATGACGACTCGGAACTGTCCCCGTTTTACCTCAACTCATATTCGCTATTTTCAACATGGTTTTATCTTCTGATATAAGTAAATTATCATCATGGACTGTATATCGCCCGTTTTGGACGACACATTCTTTGGAGGCATTATAACCTTCAGTGGAAATCAGTTAATATTCAACCTCCAATTGGGATATGACCAACGTTTTTAGCACGCTACTGTTAATTCCATGACTGAACTTTAGCATAATTTTAAGTTTACTCCGCCTGTCCGCAGTGAAGCGCGACATCCACGTGGGTACTCGCAACATCCTCAGAATATAGGACTCATACAAATCTGCTTACCTTCAATCGATGTTGATGTAACAAATTGCATTGTCTTTAGGCAGATGCAGAACCTCCCATAAATATATAGTCCCACATAATATAATATTATTTCGATCACCCTGTATGCCGACCCGGTCGACCCCCCCCCCAATTGACGTCATACCCACAATCCAACTTCCTCTTTTCGTCTTGGTTCGACAAGAGGGGTTCGTAATGTATTTATGCTTCCTAATTTGTTGATTTATGGTTAGATTTAGCTACTATGTGGCCCTGAACCTTGTGAAAATCTGTTAAATGTCATTTATTACGTCCCTGGAACCGTAGTTTTGTCATTTTTCGTTAGCGAAGTCGGTATTTTAGGTCTTAATATCTTGACTTCGCGTCGGGTTTTGTCATCATGTATACTATTTTAACGATTTGTCAACTACTGGGGCGAACTGGTACAAAAACCAGAATTCGGCAAAACGGGGAATCCCCTGGTGACGTAATTAGGAAAATCTATTAGAAACACCTCCACTCCGTGAGAAAATCAAATTACGTTGTGATTTGTTCTGAGAAGTATACTGCGATTATTATACCAATAATGGTAAGACATGGATTTTGTCAAGCGAAGGTTTAATACAGTCATGCTTTTCTCACTAGAAACAGAATGGAATTTGTCACATAAGTTGCGAAGCTAATAATTTTGTTTGTGGTGTCTATGCACGGGCACGCACTGTTTATTATATTAGGTTTGCCGAGTCAAGTGGTGTCAGGGGAGCTGAAGTGGATGTGCTCGTAATCCAAGACAAAAGAAATGTTGATATTGGGGGTCAGGTATACAATATGATACCAGTGGCTTTCTGACGGATTTTGCATGTGCGATCAGACCGCGAAATAAAAAAATATTGCTATTTAGGTGGCTTTAATTTTTATTCGTGTTAAGGCAGGTGTGTCAGGAGATATAGTCCTCCGAGATCACAGTCCGGGAACATGGTGAACAATAGGGCAATCGATTCAGTTTTGACTCGTCACGCAACATAGTGTCACGCTTTATGCCGTTGTCGTCGATGGAGCCCGGACAATGATACATGCCGGACAATGATTACTTCCGCACCGGTCCCTTATATACGGAAACGGTGAAAAGAATAGTATAAACCATATATTGAGGATAATCATAATTTATTATTAAACCTGTTGGAAGCTTCACGATGTATTACTATAATTGCACACAATTATCCGTATTGCGCAAAGCGAGAGGCTGGTGGAGCACGCTGTGTCTTTCGGTGGTTGTAGCAAACTGCGAAGGCAAGGATTCATTATGTAGAAAATGCCGACTGAACCGCCTACCCTGGTGACTGAGTGGGATGAGAGCCGCGAATCTACCATATACTTCTGATTTAGTTGAGCAAATTTTAGTGAAAACAATGGTAGGTTCCCTTCGAAAGCGCAGAAGCGATCTATGCACGTGAATGGGGTTTTGTTTACGTGCATCGACGATATGTCCAATCGGGTGACGTCAACCACCTCACAGCGCCCAATCAATAATATTGACTTTCGCTGAAGTGTGTTGCTATAGACATTTTCATTTTGGCTCCTGTAACCGAATCGTGATAGCATAAATATATACACAGTTACATATAAAATCGCGATAATATAAGCTTTCCATTGGTATATAGCTTAATATATGCCGTCCCTCAATGAATTATCACCTTTAAAGAATGGTTCTTTTGTCGCGTTAAATGCATATTTCCCTGGACTGTGGTGGAATTCAACTACCATGACTACTCGGCAACTGTCGTTTTACTCAACTCATATTCGCTATTTTCAACATGGTTTTATCTTCCTGTAAGTAACTTCATCATAATGACTGTATATCGGCCTCGGTTTTTGGTAACGACACATTTTTTGGAGCATTATAACTTCATTGGATTTTTCTCAGTTAATATTCAACCTCTATTGGGGAGTAAGGACCATGTTTTTAGCAATCTACTGTTAATTCCAGTGACTGAACTTTAGCATAATATTTTTATAGGTTGTCTCCGCCTTTCCGCAGTGAATCGCGACATCCACGTTGGGACTGCGACATCCCCTCATCAATATAAGGCAGCTCATGACAGGAACTGCTTCCTTCAGTCCGATGTTGATTAACAAATTGCATTGTCTTTAGGCAAATGCAGAACCGTCCCATAAATATATGATTTCCCACATAATATAATATTCATTTCATCACCCTGTCGACGACACGGTTCGAACACCCCCAAGTGACGCCATACCCACAATCCTCTTCCTCTTTTTCGTCTTGGGTTCGACAAGATGGGGTTCGTTAATGTCTTTAGCTTCCATGAATTTTTTGTTGAATTTACTGGTTAGATTTAGCTACTAGGGCCCTGAACCTTGTGAAAATCTTTTAAATGTCATTTCTTACGTTAGCGAGTCGGTAATTTTTAGGTCTTAGAATATCTTGATTCGCGTCCGGGTTTTGTCAACCCACATACCCGAGTACTTCACACCCTAGGCCTCTTTGCCACCGTTCATATCGATAGTCCTATTTACCACTTTTCTACTATCTATATATGTGTTATGTATTTAACGTTAATTTGTGATTCCAATGCTTGTGCTAATGTAATTTGTGAACGGGCTGGCACTTTTTTCGTTCTTGTTTCCAAATGGCGCCCGGTGTTTGTTTACATTTTATAATTTATGCACGATCATTCCTTCACACAATGCTTCGTACACTTGTGGGTTTACTACTAGTTCCTTAAGGCTTTCTTGTCAGCCCTTATGTTCAACGAGGTTTGCCCTTTGAGTTAAAGAGAGTTGTAGGATGTTTGGAGTTGCTGTAATATAAATTTTCTATCTGACTTAGTAAATTTGTATTCGGGTAACCCCGCCTTGGTGCGGCTCAGGCGGTTTGTTCCCTTATCGGCCGCGTCTGTACGTGACTTGTTCGACCGAGTCGCCGTCACGGAACCACACCCACGCCGATACCCGCTGGTCCTACTTCGGGGCGAATATGTGCGCCGGTTCGTATCGTTCGCTCGTTATGCACCTGGTTGGCTCTGGGTGGACCGGGTTTCCCTTGGGTTTTCGTTCCTTCGGTAACTTGGACGGGTAGGGATATGACCGGTTATGAAGCGGGAGCTCCCTCCGCTGTCTGTGCGGAAGATTCACACTTTATCGCTTTGGGTCCTGGTTTTCTTTTCAGTCACACCGCACCTCAGAGGTGCGTTGACTGATAGGATACTGGCGCGTGGTAGCCGTCTTCGGTGCCCACCGATCACAATACCACCGCCATAGTACCCATCGCCGTACAGGGAGTCCCCTCCGCTGGTAGCGGGGGTTCAACCCGCCGTAGGGGTTTGCACCCGCCCGGTGTCGTGTCATCGCCCGTGCCGCAGAGTGCGTGGACTGGTAGGGTACTATGCATGTTGTCTCCGTTTTCGGTACCCTAGCGATTACGGAGATCACCGCCATGGTGTCCACCGTCCCCTTTAGGTGTTGTGTCCTTCTTTGGTTCCGCTAACGGCGGGCGCTGCCCCCGGGGCAGCGTCTACCGTTGGCGGTTCCCTGGCAAGCATCCCCTTTCCTCAGCGAAACCCACCGACGATGTCGGCCCTTCTCCCTCTATATCTATAGGGCGTTTTACGGGCTTTTTACTACGCTGGCATCGATGCCTTTCGCTTTCATCCTCACCGCGGGGCTGGTCCATGGTCTGTAATCCCGGATTAGACCAAACAAAGGACCATTCACTGAGGAATTTGCTGGTCGATTTTAGAGACAATACCCATTCATCGGCTTTGAATCCCCATCATGGGAATCAATTTCTGCTTGGACGTGTGTTTTTCTAAATCGATATTTGGGCCACGCTTGCCTGTTTAGTATGGGTGATTATCCTGGCTCAATTAGCCTGGCCTGCCACGCATACGCCGTCGCTCCCGCGGGAGTTCTGGCGCAAGGAGTGTTTGGCTTTTTCAGTGAGGCTGGGCTGGCGCCTCTAGTCGGCCGCCCCCTGCTTCGCTGGTCACCCCCCGGTGGCCTCATTCCCTCGGGGATGTTAGCGGTGGATGAGTCTTCTCTAACGAATCCATTGTGTTGATGGGCCGTTGCTAATTCTCTGTAGAAATTAATGTTACAACGGGCCATTTGTCACGGGGTTTATGGTTCAGAGTTTTCGGCGAGTTTAGCCTACGCTTGTCCGTTCTGTACGGTGATTTTTGTCTTTTACTACGCTGTCTCGACCCTGATTTCCTCAGTCCTGCAGCAGGGATTTCGGATGAGCAGGTATCATTTCGTTTAATCCCTTTTGCAGAGTCGGGTCAGTTGCTAAATCCTCTCAAGGGATTTTAGCGTAAATAGACCCATTCTCGCAGGTTTTTTCGAATCGATACGCGAGACAAATGGCTATCACAGAAGTTGAATACCTATTCTATGGGGATCAACGGGTTCTTTGAACGGGGCACTGACTCTGAAGGCTCGCCGCCTGTTTGGTGATCCAGTCGCAGCATCATTGCCGCGCAGTATCCCATCCTTTCACTTCCGTGTACGATCCGCTTGGATTGGCCATGGGCGGAAAAAGGGGGGGGGGGTGCATTCAGGGCAGGCCCGTTAGTAACCGGGCTGCTGGGGCGTTGCCCAACTAGGTTGGTCTGCCTCTCCCTCTGGGTTTTGGCTAGCGCCGTATTGCTACGTGTCGTCGGGGATCAACCCGGGTTTTTGATCATCTTAAACCGGGTTGGTGTCATTGTTTACCTCTCTGTCATCTGTCATTATATACTGACTCCGCTTACCTCCACTCCAGGACGTTGACAATCGGAGTCATCAGCGCCAGATGTCGAGTTCTGTACATGTGGGATGACATATGTATTTTTATCATATACCTTTCACTATTAATCTAGTAATAGTTCCACTCTTGGCCTGGCATCGTGCTGCAGATTGGTCTTATTACAATCCTCTTCAGCCTTTTTATGAGGGAAATCTTTTGGGTGTCCTGGGCTGGTTTCACAGTATCCTTTCCTGTGTTTTATCCAGCCCTCTTATATGAATGAGTTTGTTTGCCTACGAGCCAAACGGGATTATCTTTATCCTTGGAAGTGCTTTTGCCTTTGGCAGATATGTTTTGCTCTAAGGTCCAGCTGGGATTTTTATCCCACTTAGGGTTTTTCCTCTTGTCATGCGTAATTGGATTTCACCATTCGCCGGTTGCATCCCCTTAGTCCTTTGTATGATAGGTGAATGCTGTTTGGGGCTAGGCATTCATATGCCCCTACCCTTTTACTCGTGATAGTTCCTTAAACTTTCTAGTTTTCGGAATCTGTAGATTCCCTACCGCTCCTGGCCGCCTCAATCCGGTTGTTTAGGTGGGGCCTTGGAGTAATGTTGGAGCTGGTCTGTTGATCGGGTACTCGCTCCAATGTTTTAGCTGAGAATTCTTTTGTCAGCACCGCTTTCAACGTTTACTGGTTATTCGTTTGAGGTGGTCACGTCTCAGTGCGACATCGGGTAGTCTTTCTGAGTGCTTTGTTCCATTTCATGATGATAGGCATGTATGACTATTGGATGTTGCTTCAGAAGGGGTCAATCTTCTGGTCGACCTTCCATTCTGGTTGGGTCTTGGATACCCTTTGGGTTGCTGCTCTGTCCTGAAGCTTTACCCTGCCAGGGTAGGCTTCGATTTAGAGATGTTGAATCGGAGTGATCTTATGTCGGCCTCGGCTAATTTCTCCGCTCTTTTTCCCGCTCCTCGCACTCGCTTGCACTTGGGGCTCAATTGAGTGGGATATGTTGGGCTGGCTGCATTAGGTAACAGTTGATGACTCAGGTCTTCCTGTCCTTATGCTGTGCGGGTTTTCTCGCAAAGTACTGTAGCCGTCGGGTGCTTGAGGATTTAGGCTCTTTCCGCCCTCCTCAGTCTCCGCTCACCTGCGATGCCCCTTCCTCTTGTCGGCCCGTCACGGGCCAAGAGGGTGGCGAATGGGTCAAATGGCTCGGGCTGCTCTGAAGCCTTGTAGACCTTCATACTTGGGAGTAAACCTCTCAGTTATGCGCCGTGTGTTTTTGCACGAGGGGTGCTGGTTTCCGTGTGACGTCTCATCTATGTACGTCGCTAATCTGGCCAGCTTTTTGCAAGAACCTCTCTTTCAGAGGGCTCAGCAAACTATTATCTTAGTAGGTGGTGCGCTTACGTTTCATGCTATCTGTATTGGCATGTGACCTTGCGCTGCTCTTACTACTTCTTATGAATTGCTTGCAATTCATATTCATACTCATTTCGATTCACGCAATCCAGGTGTGACATTTTGCATCCTGCACCGCCTCCTAGTACCTGTGCTAATCTGGCGATGTTAATGCAATTTGTTACATCAACATCGGATTGAAGGTAAGCAAATTCCTGTATGAGTCATGTAAGAACAGTGGTGTTCTAATGACTCGTAAGGAATGCTTGCTTACCTCCGATGTTGATTCCCGGCCCGTCCCGCCCCCTGCAGGATGTTTATCTTGTCGAGGGTAAGACGAAAAGAGGAAGAGGATTGTGGGTATGGCGTCACTTGGGGGGGTGTCGTCATACAGGTGATCGAAATGAATATATATTATGTGGGAATATATATTTATGGGAGGTTCTGCATCTGCCTAAAGACAATGCAATTTGTTACATCAACATCGGAGAAGGTAAGCAAGCATTCCTTACGAGTCATTAGAACACCACTGTTCTTACATATCTTTATAACAATGTATCTGGGCCCAGACGCGTTAAGATGTTCTAGTCTGCCTCTTGTTAGGACTGTTATTTATTTGCTGTTAGTGTTAAATGTATGTCAATGTCTTTGTGTCCGACTCGTCTTTTGGATGGTAATAGAATACAAAGTTTCACTTAATTAAAGCCATGGCAAGTGCCAACTAAATTGGAAATTTGTTAGTTTTGAAGTCTTTTTAGTGTAGTTTTCCTACCACCTTGAGTGGAACCTGGAGGTGTTTTTCTACCTGTAACACTATCCATGGTGCAATTTCCCTCCTTGTTTTCTAAAACGAAAATCACATATTAATCAGATGAGGGTATTATATATAATTCTAAGAAAACATCGGTTGTGTAGATTTTCCACAATAACAATGGCTATTATTTCGACAGGCTGTACCATATGATTAACAAAAACAGTACTCTCAGCTTGGAGCCCCTTTCCCTTTAAAGGATTTTTTTATTTATTATATTTTATAATGAGTCTCTTACTCTAAGAGAGAAAGATGCTTGCATAATTTTTAATTACGCATATCGGTTATTATTAAATATTATACCTTTCAATACTCTAGGGTATGTCAAGTGCAACGGTTGCACATTTGTTTGAAAATGAATAAAATGTCATCACCATTTCTTTTTCTAAATATCAGTGACCAGTAGATATACATCATGTTGCATTGACTCGAGCAAATAATAACACTGTTATACTCGATTCATCTGATATGTGACCCCGTACCATTCTTGCGGAGGTGAAAAATTCAATGAGGCGCAGGGACTTCTGTTAATCATGTTATTGTGAGGAATGTTAAGGCCTGAAACACACTATTGTGCGTTTCCATACATGAATGACATTGTATTT
This sequence comes from Ophioderma brevispina, assembly GCA_023653785.1. NCBI lineage: Eukaryota > Metazoa > Echinodermata > Ophiuroidea > Amphilepidida > Ophiodermatidae > Ophioderma > Ophioderma brevispina. The sequence continues at coordinate 11,089 of JAMKCH010079418.1, forward strand.
AGTGGCAGGTGAGTGAGTTATATGACCGTAGTGTCCTCCAAGATAATCCGGTGTGGCACGTGCATTTGAATTCTTTCATTTTCCCTCTCCGACTTAATTGAATAGGTCCAAAACTCCAGGGGACGAACGTATCAACGCGAATCGACTATAATATCCAGTAAATCCGCTCGGTATGCAGAGGATAAAGCACTTCAAATTACTTTTTATCTGGAAGAGTACAGACCAAGTGTTACCATGCAGTTAAAAGATCTTTCGAGTGACTCACCACCCGCTTACGATTGAGCTATTTTTTTCATGACGCAAAGCACAAGATACTTTTCCTCTTTCACGAATAAATAAACCCTAGGTTTCTACTGTGCGTTCAATTAACCTCGACCGCATATTTCATCATTTTTCAGAAAAGGAAACAAAGATGAACAACAAATCATGTTTGGCAGACTGTGACCTAACATCTTTGTGCAGAAACAAAACATAACTTACAGTAACTTGCCGCGTAACCCCATTTATATTCAATTTACCGCGTTGTTAGCATGGGTCGATGGACCCCTTCTTTTGTATTCTTCTAAAAAACATGGTGATAAATTGAATAATAATGAGGTCCAGCAATAAGTTACGGATCTTTGTTCCGCACAAAATGTTATGTCACAGCTTACCAAGCAACATATCCACCTTGAGTTTTGTTCACATTATGTTTTTTTTAAAATAAATGATTAAATATACAGTCAAAATTATTGAACTCACAGTAGAACCTCAAAGTTTATTTTAATCGCGAACGAGGCCAGCTCAATCCAAACTGTGTAGACGTTTCATTTAGAAGTCCCTAAGTATACAAATGAGGTATTGCCATTGATTCCGTCCTGCGCAACTGCACAATATCATACAGTGCATGACGGAATCACTGGCAATACGTACCTCATTGGGACTTTTATATGAAACGTCTACCCTAAACTGGGCAGTGATAACAAGTCTATAACGCCTGACATTTTTTCAACTGCATGGACAGTAACAATGGCTCTGCAGTTCCAAATAAACAAGGGGAATATGAAGTGCTTTGTCCGCTGCATACCGGTGGATTTTACTTATTAATAACGCCATTATTTGCTTGAGTCAATATAGCATAGTGTACGTCCATTGATCACTGATATTCAGACAAGAAATTGAGATGGCATGTTATTCATTTTCATGAAAATGTGCAACCTTTACAATTGACACACACAATAAATGGTAATTATAATATTTATTATTATTAATAGTGGAAAAATGGTTTACTTCGGCGAAGTATGTAATCAAAATTAACATTTTTTCCTTTGATCCCATGGCCAATCTGGCTCATTGCTTGTCTGCACTATAAAGTCTCTAAAACGCAATGTACCGGGTCCGATTACCGGGTGCATGGTCCTTTCAAATAGCTGCCATTTACATTTTCAATGTATCCTATCTCGGTTAATAACACTGTACTTCGTGTTTGAATGTCAGGGTATCCAAATATGACATTATTTTTTAAATATTAGTACGGTATTTATTTTCCAATATGGCCGCCAATTGCATTAACATCGACTGTTTTCTGAAAGGTAATCGCCAGTCATATAGCCCGGAGCAGCGACATTTGTAACACATCTCAAGTACAAAAGGTTTGAGTGATTAAATATGTAGACAGACTGACAGGGACCCCTAAAACATAATTCTTAAGTGCCACAAATATGCCTTAAGGAGAGGGGAGCCAAAACAAAGTTTTTTACAGGGGTCAAATGTTTAAATGATCCCCCAATTGTGTGAAAATTATACCATGTTATTTGTCTAAAACACAGAGGATTCAGGAAAGGTATATTTTGTACTATCTACAATGTAAAGTTTAAGAGTTGTAGACTAAAAACAGTAAAAAATCAATAAAAAGGGTCAATTTCAGTTGTACAGGGGTCAGATTTTAAGTTGCTCCGATTTGGATAGAAAATGGTGCAAATTATTGGTGGAGCCATAGGAGTCAAAATAAGGAATAGTTTTGAGTGTCTCAAATGCTTGCTTAAGAAAGTAGGGGGGGGGGGGAAACAAGGTCGACCCCATTGGAAGCAAATAGGACTACGCGGAGGTGGCCTCTTTTCCAGCAGTAACTGGATCAGTAAGCTGACAGGATTGGGATGAATTCGGGACAACGAGTCCTCCAGCCACTGTGATCTCCAATGTTGGTACTCTTTTTATGTGCAAATATCACTGTAATGTTAATGTCTTTTAACATGCTAATTTCTGTTTGGGTTTGACCATAGAGGCTATTTTTATTAACCATAAATAATTCGTGATAATGCTAGGGTATTATGGGCGGTATGGAGTTGTAGCGGTCGATCGCACGCCTTCATCAACGCGACCCGGGTTCGATTTCTTGTAGAGCCAGTGCCATACGTAAATTTAATTGCCGATCCACCGATTCGTCCTCACAGGTTTTCGCCGAGAATTTCGGTTTCTCCTACATCTAAAAATCTGATTCTTTTAAAAAATTCTATCTTGCCGGTTTGGATTTACACGTTGTATTGTGAACAGCTTAGCCCCACCACCACGGCGTCCTGGACAACTTTGAGGGATAGTGTCGCACTCTATAACGAAATTTAATATTATGCTAAATAGTTAATAATATAAAAAAATCTTACATTAATATTATTGTCATGGTTGGTTTAGTGGCCCTGCCAACATAGGAATAGACGCAATAATCAAGTATATTATTTTGAACAAAGGATATTGGGAGGGAAAGCAATACAATTGCCGCACAAGATATTATTAAAAGTAGTGCAATTTGGATTCTTTGACCCTAAAAAATAGGAATAAACACAAAAAATCAAGGTTGATAATCATTATTTTGTGCAAAGCTATAACAAAAAGTATCAGTATGGTGTACCATTGGTGCCATATTGGAAAATTACAGCAAGTGAACTTGCGTCGTCCCCCTGCAGACGGCAGTCTGGAACATGACTCAGTGACCTTTGACTTATCATCATATAAATGAACCCCTATTGCACCTTAACCCAGTCTGGTTTAAATTCGGACTTAAACTTTTCGAACCAGACGTGAAAAATGAAACACCTAACACAAACGGGAACACACACACACAGGAATAGTGCATTTGTAGAACACCAGCGCTGTAACCTTCGGAGCCTAGTTTTATCTGTTTTAAGATAAGCACTCCTGATATATATCCCTCTGTGACGGTGATTTAGTAGGAAAATTCACCTTATGCAGTGTCTCTTTGTCTAGATTAGTGTGTTTCTGAGGCTCTGGGCTTTGGACCAGACTGTGGCGGGGTTAAACAGGTTGTGAGCGCTCAACCATTCACTTCCCTCAGAGCATATTGCTAGAGTTGCTTGAAGCTCCGTCTGTCTGAAGCCTTTGAGCTTCTGACAGATGACATAGATCGCGAAATATAACACTGGGCCCAGGACAACCGAAGGTTCTATACCTTACTAGTTTCAAAAGAACCCCGCTGGAATTTACCCACCCTCAAACCACTTTGTGGCCCTGGAGTAGCATCCATTTGTAACACATCTCAAGTACAAAAGGTTGGAGTGATTAAATATGTAGACACCCTTACAGGAACCCCTGAAACGCGATTCTTAAGGGTTGCAAGTGGTGCCTTAAGAGAGGTGGCCAAGACAAAGATTGTACAAGGGGTCCACTATTGATCCAATCCATGTTAAAAAAACGTGATACCATGTTATGTGTCTAACCATAAGGATTCAGAAAAGGATAGTTACAAATGTGCAGCCTAAAGTTTCAGAGTTATACCGTGTGTCCCAAACAAAAACCCCAACCTTGTCCTACTTATTCTTTGTTGTTAACGGTAAGATTGGACTGTTACTAATATTCCTGAAAAGGTCATAAAGGCAGAAGTTAGTAGTTTTTTAAGATATGACTACTGGGTACAATGACTCTAGCATTTATATAATTATTATTTAATTGATAATAATAAAACCTTAATTATTTGTGATAAAATATGTTTTAAGAGATCTAAAACTATGACTATCATAGATACACTCCACATTACTAAAATGATAAATGCGTTGTGCTGCAACTTGCTTGTTACTGGAAAATAATGTTACATTCTCAACTTATAAAAGTAAAACCTATGCTTTCAACACAAAACTCAATAACAATATTAGTAAATTTCTTTCTGTCATTAAAGAATATCAGCACGCTAAAACGCTTTCTATTGTTCTCCTGGTCGATGGGAGCGGCCATGTTGCCAACAAATAAAGGCAGGTGTGTGGTGGAATGTTAGAATTTTGGCGGGTTGTATACTGTGTCTCTCAATGTCCCGTATTCTAAGGTTTTTAAAAGTTGACAAATGTCACCGAAACGCTATTCAGCATTATGCTCGAGTAGAGAGAGCCATTCATATTAGAGTCCCGCCTTTTCACATGCTATACAGTCACTTGAAATTCCCCGCTTAAAATCAATGTGGGACCTTCAATGCTCACTTGGATTACACTAATTTTCTATCTGGTCACTGAACGGTGATGCGGGGACAGGTGGACTTCGAATGACTTCTACTCTTCATCATTGGGATACTGTGGAAAAATCTTTTTTTCATCCGAAGTAAGGGAGGCCTCCTCAGTTTATTTGTACGAGGGTTAATCTCGAGGTAGTTTATTAGCTTTATTGGAATATATCACTGTAGAAGCATCTTAACGTCATCGACATGTCAGATACTGAAATAAATTACTTTGTTTTGACACTCATCATGGGACAAACCTATGACTGACGATAGCGAGTGGCCGCGAGTGGCCAAAACGTCACTATGGCCATGAGTTAATTGATAACATGGCTGCGCACATCAGTTCCCGATTTCATCTTTGTCTTCTAGTAGCTAATAACTTTATTGTAATATCATCAATGTTGAGAACCATTTTCAACAATAATTATCATCATATACAAACTAAAAATTAGCGTGTTTATGTCCCTTTAAATTTTGGGTTAAGCTAACTCTATGTGTGCCGGCCACAAATGATGATGAATGATTATCTCTAATCAAACTTCTTATTTGGACAAGACGAAGATTATGGTTGATCATACATTCCGAATTCCATCTTCTAAGTGTGTTAAATGCTAGTGTGTAAAATGCAATGTTTATTATCTGTTATTTACCAGTGGAAACATTCATATGTTAATATTTGTTTGCAGCACTGTCTTTTAAAAAGGGAAAATGGTGGTTGGACTTAGAGATTCGTAATTGGTGGTTCTGGGCCCAAAACGTAAAGTGCCGTTAACACACAATTGTAGTTAATTCACCTCAATTTGGTTAAATGTATTTTCCGGGGGGAATATCTTAAAAACTATTGCTCCTACCTTTGACTTTTTCAGCGATGGATATTACTACAGTCCCATCTTTACCTTATAACAAAGAATAAGTAGTCACGTGCTTTCGTTTCAAAACTATGGCGCCTGCCACCAAGTGTGTGCGTTTTTGGGAGCAGCACGGTAGGCTGAAACCGCAAAAATCAATAATAAAGGTCAATTTCATTTAAGGGGAGCGAGGGGGTAAGTTTGAGCCAACAGGGTAAGATGAGCCCACCCCCTCTATAAAGAAGACAAAGAACTTTTTACCTTTACCTATTATGTATTGGTTTGTTGGGTACAGTAGCATAGACACAGGTTTCTTCTCAAGTGTAAGATGGAATCACTTCCACTACAATTAGAAAGTTGCAACTAAAAAGTTCATTTTTGAGACCCTTTTTTCTAACTTTCTGTAAACATGATTTTGTCAAATTCCCCCTATAAGGATGGAAGCTATAATGTCACTCTTTTGTGTCTTAGGGTGTGATCTGTAACATAACTTTCGAACCACTGACTTATAACTGTAACAGTTTTTAGTTTAAAAAGACTCGTGATTGTTTTACTCAATGGGTCCCCGATGGGTAAGTTAGCCAACGGGGTAAGTTGAGCATAGGAAAATGTGCACTATTTTCCTCCCCAAATATTTTTCAAGTAGAATCACATCAAAAAGTATTTATTTTCCAACTTTTAACTTGAACTTTCACTATTCAAACATTTTTTGGCATAATTTTTTGTTTTTTCAAAACAAGAAATTTAGAAAAAAGTCAAAATTATATTTCCATGCTATGACACATATATAGTGCATTTAGCTTCTATGAGTGCTCAACTTACCCACATGACTGGCTCAACTTACCTCACCCCTGGGGTAAGTTGAGCCAGTTTTACCAAATATTTTGGCACCTCACTGACTGAAGGATAAGCAGATATTAGTCCTAAAATTTGTGATACCTTAATCAAGTAAACAAACACTGTTTTCATTTTGTAACACTGTATTTGCCTCTGCTATAGTTCTTTGAGCAGAAATGAAACAAAATTTAAAAAGTGGGCTCAACTTACCCCCCTTCCTTTCTCCCCTACAGTGCAAAGTTTGCTCGATTTGGCTACAAAATGGTGCAAATTATTGGGTTTGGAGCTCATAGATTAAAATAAGGAATGTTTGAGTGCTCAAATGCTGCTTCAGAAAGTAAGGGGGAAACAAAGTCAAGCCTCCCATTGAATGCAATGGACGTTGACCTTCTGTTCCCCTACACGGACACTAAGCTTTAAGACAGTTAAAACTCTTCCTTATTTAATCCTATATTGCTCCATCAATATTTGCACCATTTTTCTTCTTGATTACTATGGACGGAAGTCTCACCACCCAGACATTTATTCACTACCATACACTGGCTTAAACGGCCAGGTCGCATATAGATAAATTCTATACCGCTGGAGGGCCCGCCCATTATTGAAAATGCAGCATTAGTTTGTTCAGGTTTTACTGCAAAATTGATGTCTGTGCAATAATGGCTGCAATGCATTATTATTAAATCAACGGTCTTAGGTAACAGAATAGAAGGTGCTGTATTATCTATGGGCTCAATGATTCTCGGGCACATTAATTCTCCTAAATGATACTCAATCACCCTTTATTTCTTTAAACTCAGTTGTGCCAGGTCCTCAGAAAAGTCTTAACATTAACCTTCTGACATATGTCGGATATCGACAAGGAATACGGGAGAGCGAATTCAGTTTTTAATGCAATGTTCTTACAACTCAAATCCAGAATTTAGTAATCCCAATTAAATCTCAGCATGTGGCCCCCCGGAGCTCGAACGTGGCCCTTCCTGCATCAAAGGCGAATAACCTAACTAGTGGGCCCCGCTCCTCCATTAAACCACATGCCTCATATCATGGAATCACTATCATATCCCTGATACTAAAGGCAGCCATAACATTGCATAGGTAGTTATGACACAGATTGAAAAATATACAGACAATAGGTAGGACCTATTATTAAAATCTGAGCCACAGCTTTTGAAAGTGTACCTTATTTTGAAAAAACAAAATGAAAACAAATATCAAGGCGACACATTTTTGACAACCGATTGGATTATTTATTCCATATCCTGTGTAAATTTTGCAGGCAATAAGATTTTTCTTAAAATCTGGTTTTACCGCGTCTGTTCTATGGGAAAGATATAGAGAGCTGTTTTAGATAGACACCATGACCTTTGTAGGTACGCCTATTTGGCAGATTCCCCAATGGATTTTTTGTGAGATTTTTTTTGCGGCAGAGTAATAAGCTCTTGCATTCCTTACTTAAATCATTGCCAAAAAATTGTGTCGCCCACTGCTTAAAATTGGTTTTTAAAATAAGAGCCAATTTGCTCAGGGTTTACAACTTGGGTCCCCAAGTGTTTTGATGTTCTCAGGCCTATAGTGTATATAGGGTTTACAGCGGTGACAATTCATCATGTCCCCGCTGAACCCACAAGCGACATGGAGGCGAAACTCTCACAATTTGTTTTTTAAGCGTTAGTTGTTACAAAACAATACGCCTAATGTCTTTTTGGCACGGCATGTCACTGAAAGGTACTGTATATTTCAGAGTGGTAAGGCTATGATTGGGGTACATTTTGTAGCATGTCGTATTAAGCTTCCCATTTTGACTCCGTAGGGTCCTCTGGGATTTTGGGAGTGTTTTTGTAGATAACAACATCATAGAACAAATAAAGCGAGCTTTTTTGCCAGGGTGGAGGTGGTAATATACATCTACTAGCTACATACAGATGGCATTCAGCTATTCATATGGAGTCCTTAAGTCCCAAACTCCTTCTCTGTTTGGCGGATTGGACACAGGCAATATGTCTTTTTTACATGTGTTGTCATGACCTATGAATCGTTTCTCGAGTGCATTCTTCAAAACTCAATGAAGTGCAAATTTAGAGAATTTTGTATCATCGGAAATTTCCTAAATAGGCAAAGAACCGATTTCGAAACAAAAATGGTGAGATGGTTTGGAAATAATCATCGTTGTCTCTTTAAGATAATTAACTCACTACGCGTTTAAAAATGGTAACAATTTTCTAGATTTAACTGTTGGGGTTTGTTTTTTTCAATCCGGCGTGATGAAAATATTATGCAATGGTGAATTTTTTTTCTTATTTGCCCAAAAAAGAATGTTTCAACATAATTATTACCGGAGCATCTTAATTCTTTTGTAAATTTCGAATAAAACTAAAACATTAAAACAGTTGACAAATAAATTGGTACAAAAACCAAAGAAAATATATATATTACATTTTTCTTGTACATTACAGTGATACTGTTGCCAATATCAGAACGAAAACCTCTCTGGTGTTTTTGACTTTAAATTTACTTTCTGTTTCTTTTTTAGAAGATGGGATATACGGCTGGGGGGCATGATCCTTTCTGTCAAGATATTTAATTTCTCTAAATTTGCAAGATTAATTTGTTGAATACTTTGTGATCTAGTCACTTTACCTAGTGGCTACTGCCTCTTCGCTCTGTATATTAGATATTTTCCAGCAAATCTATGGTGAAAAAGCATTTTTATTAACCGCGCACCGGTATTAATACTATCGAAATAAAATTCTCATCAAGTATTAATCATAACTGATAAAGCTCGTTTTGCGATTTAAGTGGTTCCAAATGTTCACTTTTTTATGAAGGGTTCCATTGGCCACACAGAAATATTAAAGCTGCTTAAAATGGGAGACTAAGGTGCACCTAATCGGTAGATGAGCAATATGTTGCTTGTAATTTGGCAAGATGAGTAATTGCACATTTCAAATTTCCACGTTTCCCTAATTCCTCAGCACTAACATTTAGCTAGAATATTATGATAAGAACATTATCGATCATGATTGACCTCCTGACGTTATACCCCCCCCCCACGCGTCTGACAATGAACACGAAATGCATGCAGTCAAATACTGCCATTAATTGAAACGACTGCTTTAAGGAGCTAGACAAGATAATTTATTTTTTTCATTTCTCCGAATATATTATTTTTAAAGAAAATTGAACAATACCGTTAAAACACAGTGCTGTTTGTAAGTGATATGTGTACAATTATGCAAAATATTCCGTGTTACTCAATTTCAGTAAAACATGAATGATCCTATGTATGCAGCAAACATTACGGGGTTTCCACTTCCTTAGTTAATTCATGCAATGGAAATTTCCCTCCTCATTAGCGTACTTTATTTTCGTTGAATTAATTTTCGTGGAATTTATTAGTACTACTATTAAGAAATACTGTGTGACGTGACCTGTTACCATCGCAAAACATTATTGCGTGTACGTTATTACTTATTTACGACGGTTCGGTAAGTATAATTCCTGTTTCTAAAATTGAAAAAAGTGGCCGTGATTGAAAACCAGTGTTTGAATTTCTTAAAGACTGGCAAAAATATCGCAAAGCCGTGTGGGAAAAATGGAATGCGACCCGTAGCGACTGCGTGTTCACAGTTCCGTGTCTGCGAGCATCGAAGTTACCCGACAAAACCTTCAATTTTCTCGCTAGGCTGTAGGTTCAGAGCAATTACGATAGATATTCTAACAAAACATAGTAACGGACTCTGATGCAAAAACATCCATGAAACCCCTCGTTTTCCGGGAGATATTGAGATTGAGTTTCATTTTGTACACACATTCTCTATGACCGGATGATGATAAGTTGGTCTCTCTCACCAGTATCAAAGTAGATAATATCTTTCGCAGTCTGTGACACAGACTACAACGTGGGAAATACTTCCGGAACAGCCGTATTCTTATTCACCCACGTGGACTTAATAAGGGCTAAAATTAGATACTATGCTTGGTGGTGTGTGAATGAACTTAATTATGATTCCTTGGCCGTGGTTTACATATTTGACATCCTGGGTTAAATTTCCGGGAGTACTTTTTCCTATTGTCTGTTTTTACGACAGCGGCATTCCTTTAGTTTATCTCTCACACAGTAACGATAAAGGAACGCAAAAGAGGCAGGAATTGGATAGCGGCTTTTTTTACTCGCGATTAATGCGGTGTTTTTAATGCCATAAAGGCATAGGCCTTCAAAATTTGTGCTATTTTAACAAAGAGGCCAGCAGCACGCAGGACCATTTAGAAGCATTCAGCAATAAAATTTCATACAAACATTTCACAAGATGAGCAGAAAAGGCCACATCATTACCACGCTCATAATAAAACGCCTATGTTAGTATTAAACAGTAAGGTCCAGATTAGCATTTGAAGGCCAGGAGTATGACATATCAACAAATCATTTAGCATTTCAATTTGTGCTATTTTAAACAAAGATGGTCAGCGGCAAGCAAGACCATTTAATAGTATCTCAGCAATTAAATTCATACAAAAATTTCACATGATAGAAAAAGGCAAAACACATACCATGCCATAAAAGCCTATGGTACATGTAGTATCAACATTCAAATATCAGATTTAGCATGAGCAGAAGACAAGGCAAAACCTCATACCACGCCATAAAAGTCTATGGTAATATCAACCATGCAAGATCAGATTTAGCATTTAAGTAGTATGAATATCAAAATCATTTATCGTTCACATTTGTGCTATTGAAACATTTAATAGTATATCAGCCACTTAAATTCATATCAATTGACATGCTGACAGCAAGGCAAAACTATAGCACGAGGTATTTAAATACAATAGTACTAGACTTATAGTAATATAATTTAGCACAAATCCTTCGCAAGGCAATATATATGAATTAACACTTGGGTAATTGATAATAATTGCAATTCACTAATTTCACATCAGAAGAAGGATTTACACAATTGGCATTTACTATTTAGCTACCTAAATTCCAACGGAACAACCGTAGAGGACCGTAGCGAAATTCCACAGCAGATACAGAAGGTGGAATGTATAAATTGGATAATTTTACACGTAAGGAGTGGATTCATTGTGAATGGTAAGGAGCGAGCAGGTAAGGAAGCGAGTGACATGGTAAGCAGCGAGCAGAGAAAACACAGGAAAGAAAAATTGGCATCCAAAACAAGTTACCTAGAAAAGGTTAACTTGTTAACCACCCCCCCCCCCCCCCCCCCCACCCCGGGGCGGAAAGGTATGTCCACAAAGAAGGGATGCAGAAATTTTAGAGTGCTGGCAAAAAATAGCGAAGCGCTTTTCACAATACTGGCGCGAAATTAAAAGTTGCACCCATCTCAACTGGAGGGGGGGGGGCGGTGAACTGGGAGAGAAAGAAAATGAATTAAAGGTTTTAACACCATTCACACAGCCAAACATCACACGCACAACGAAATTGGTACAGCCACGCTTCTGGCAGCGGCTTGAGGTATAGTCACGCTTGTTGTAGCGGCGACAAAGTTAGTGACAACTATAGCAGTAGATCCAACCTACACTATACCAAGGGTTAGGAGAACAGAAACCCCATGTGTTCCTGTTGATCGCGAGCTACAGAAAAACCCACAAACACTAAAATGAAATACGGGGAAAAGTGGAAACGTAGACCTGGCTATGCAGACCAACCCTTCCGGCTAGGATAACAGGTTATTCACTAACAGGCGATTTTAGTGATTCTTCCGATCGACCTCCTCTGGGACCCAAGATTTACCGAAGTAGTTATAAATTTGTATCAGCTGAAAGTCTGTTTTCACCTTTCTCCCGAAAAAAATTTCAAAATTCCAAATCCACTTCTTTGCCCAAAAAATATAAAACTAAAACTGTCGTTTTAGTGGTTCACCATCAATATTAAGCACAGTAGATAATGGCCTTGCAAGATGATATCGCTCCCTTAACAAAACGCACGTTTCTTTCCCACAATGTTGATGGTAAGTGTATGCAGATGCCAGGCTCTCATATCAGTGGAGAACAGATACACAAAAAACGGACACCCACTTTAAGCGATAATAGCGCTATGGCATACTCTCCCTGCAATGCTTTTGGAACCACAATTGACATTTGACCCGAATTAAAAGGCACTAGGAAGGGGCCGTAGTAAAAAATTAATGTGGCATAAATGCACTAGGCACGGTAATACACCCATTCGCAACAATCAGTACCATAAAAAAATGAGAATGTCTTGTGAATGACTTCAAGGTCCCCAAAAAAGAAATTAGACCACCAAAATACAATGTGTGTGACTGAATGGAGAGGTATATGTGGAATCGAACAGCATGAAAATGTGCTGTCACACCTAAAAATTTGGCTCTGTTGGATTAAAACGCCCTTCTTAGAGGCAAATGACACAGAGGAAATTAATAAAAAAAGGGGGTGTGGTAACAAGCTAGTATGGAAAAACTGCGCCCTGAAACTGAAGAGGTGGTTGTTAAAAAGTAATTCGGCTGAGGCAAGACATACCGGCGATATGAAAAACAAAAACTGGTCTAAGGGTGCAAATCGTGGCTGTCCCTATTCCAAGGCTGGTGTTAACAAGTCTAGTTAGGTGAGGCAAGACATACCTGGATACGCAATACGAGTGTCGAGTGACTGAGTGTCCTACATCATCTAGCCAATGTGTTCTCCATTGAGTGCTGTAGCATCATTGGCAACAGTATTGAATAATATATACACAAATGGCCTGTCTACAAGGTCGCAGTTTATTTCGTACAAATTGACATGGTAGTTAGGACACTCTCATGGGGACACGTTCTTTTTAGGTGGTAAAAATAAAAAAAAAAAGCATTAAAATATCATGAGGTGTGCTGCAAAAAAAAACTGTCGAGAAAGCCTAGAAATTAATAATGGTCAACAGTTTGCAATTTGTATAAGAGCAAGATTAAAACTCACACACAACTGCGCTAAGTTAAAAAAGGGACAGTCAGGGCCCGCATTTTGAATGACTCTTAAAATTGAAGCATAGAAGTGCGAATACGCAATACCAGGACAGAAAATTGCGTGAACTCGAATGAAGGAAAAATCGACCAGAGCTATTGCTATAGATAGATCTTCCTCTTCGCTCAACAGGTTAAGACATTCCAAAAGGCCAAAAATCAAACCCAAACGCGACCCTTATCAATGAGCTAACATAGTGAAAGCGACAAGCTAATGGTAGGATATGGGGTTAAGATACTGAAGTTATGCGTAACGCAACCCGACGCAGCGCTTAACTGCGGTATGTAAGGCACATTCACAAAATTGAGAAAAGCAAATTTAACCTGAAGCAGATGAACCCGAAGGGATTGCAGATGATGCAGCAATTTGAAAAACTGGCATGGAAGACTAATCAGCTAAAGCGCCAGCAAAAGTGAGACATTAGTGACTAGCCGAAGCTCTAAACCATCGTGTTTTGTATACCAGAAATACTTGCAAAAGAAAACCAACTCAAAAAAGCCTTTTCATCTCTACTGAAGAGGCCAGAAAAAACATCTGAGCTGAAAGTCCTTACCCAAAGAAATAAAAACAAAGAAAAATTAACACAGGAAAATTCTGCAATAAATGCCTAAAAGTGAAAAGAAGAAAGAGAAAGGGGACCAATCACACTGAGAACAATACTATGGGTAATAGAAAGCAGGAATATTATTATTTTTTGTCTAAAATGAACCGAAACGAACAACTCAATCTGTCTCAAAAGACCAAAAAACTGCAAAATAATAGGGTAAATTTTGATAACCAAAAAAAAACAAACCAAAATATAAACACGGACAAACGATGCCCCATGAACAGTCGAACATTAAAATTAAAAATCCAACGCCCTTAACAACAAACATCTGCAATTAGGCAAGAACCAAAGAGAATAAGGTGGGGCGTACAAATAAAGATACAGCTAACGCAAAAAACGAAGCAACCGTAATCACCGTTTTGCAATTCCAGAAAAACGGAATACTAACGACGTTTCCAGGTTTAATATCCGACCAAAGAATTAAACGATGCAACCACAAAAAACGCGAATTACTGACACTTCTCGCAAACCAGAAAAGGCAGTTACAACCCTATCCGTATGACCAATTGGGGAAGACTTAAACATAAGTAACAATAAGAAAGCCGAACACAATAAAATTTGGACACCCGAAAAGACATCATGGAAACTAGGGGCAGGGCAAAAATTAACTGAATCTAAACATTTACTTTAAAAACGCAACACCTACGACAAAAACAATGAGGAAAACAAGCACCTATGAAGTCCACTAAGCTATGCAAAAATACTAGGTACACCTGACAAAATTGCTATTATAGAAGGTTTTTTTGTTGTAACTAGTAGTAAAAGAACTCCCAAACAAACATATCAAAAAAGGTAGAAAAAAGTTAAGCCTGGCAAGACATGCTAATTGCATTTGTCTGTACGTGGACGTATACGCCCATATTTAGACACAAGGTTAGTCAAATGATGCTTTAGGGAGAGGCGAGATTTTCCCATTTTCTGTTAGTGTTTTGAACATGTTTTGCATGGCTATGCCAGCAAGGTGTGTAGCACTTGCAATTGATATGTTAAAGTGGAAAGTGATGGTCATTATTCAAGATGCCAAAATTTCCCGCTAAAATTAATTTTGCATTCTAGTTGATTTGTCAGAGTGCAATCGGGATGGGGTCTTATTTAACAAATTTATATAAGAAAGTATGTATTTCAAACACATTTGGGTTTCAACTTAGTTCCGGGGGGTTCCCTATGCGAAGTGAAGTGATTGGGTATGTGCTCGGGCCAGGTAAAAAATAGGATCCTTACCGGGTCCTTTCAGCTAAAATGTACCCCAAACTCCGGAAGTCATATGGTACACAAGCTGAATAAAAATGGGGTAATCAGTATGAACTTTAGTTTAAGAAGGGGGGCCAATGATGTTAAACCTGAAGTTAACTAGGAAGTGCTCTTTTCCAAGAGTTCAAACTTGCCATGAAATTATAAAATTGCTGCATGAATTATAAAAATTGTTAAAAAACAAAAAATGTGCACGTCGGCTTAGAACTTTTAAATGTGGGTGTTCAAATTCTTTAAAAATGTGGATAATTTATGGCAATTGTGATTACAAGTGGATAGCAAGTAAAGAAAGAAAATGGGGGTTATTGAGTATGGGAACATTTAAAAAAAAGGGGGGGGGGGGTTCAGGTGGTAATAGCCTGGGTAATAGGTAGGACAGCAGCGTAAAAAGGCGGCCAAGAATTTTAGACGTCACCAAAGTCAGCACATTACAAACCTTGACTACGCAGCTCCAGAGTATGTGATAGTGCTGCACAAGAACTACTACAAAGCATCATTTGAGAATGCTGCAGATAAAAGTCAGCCTACATCTAAATGCAAAGAGAGACGGAATGGAATTCATGACCGTCAAGGAGGAAGAGGTCATCAACCTATCTGCCATACACACGGTTACCAAACTCAAAAAGGTTAGACTTCAAGGACCTCGGCGGTCCTATGTTGCGACAGTCAAGAAAGACTCAAGAGTTAAAGGGCGTGCCTGATCGCTAACTAGTAATGTACCCATACTCAAGATTTTACCGGAAGTGGTAAACATTTTGTATTTGAAGACGCTACTATTTTTCTCATTTATCTGTGAAGCTTAGGGCTAACGGATATTTGGTTTGGAAGTAGTTATGAGCGAAAATGTACCCCATTTTGGTGACCGATCGAATGAATTGTTACACATTAGGGCTAAGAAGAGAAATCATGTTTAGAGATCTCAAATGAAAAATGGTGAAATATCAGCGCAAAACTTACGAATGGGGTTTAGAGGTGAAACGACATTCTATCAAGATGAAAACTTTATTACTTAATCCAGTTCGTCCTCTTTTAATAAATGAGCAAAACAAAAAATATAGGCAAAATGGCACATAGGTTTTATGCAAATTAGATGTCTGGCCAGGCTTCCGTTTTCTACCTTTGGAATGTTGTCGGGATGGTTTGTACAACAGTTACAGCAAGAAACATTTCTGTAGCAGTTTTGTACAGGTCTACCGTAGATTGAGTGACAATAGGCCCACCATTAATGGATGGTAGCGGAGTGACGGACACATCGCTCACCGCGTGAGAAAACAACCTGCGCACAATCAAAAGGGACGACCACGGCACATCGCGTGGACGTGTACCAAATGAATTGTTTTTACGCATATTTTTGCCCCATTGCCCGGATTGTCAGTTCTGCAAACGGCCTAAGGGGCAACTAGTACACAAAGACTACATACGTTTTTTTTCACACACACACACACACACACCTGAGATCCATGAGTTCTTATAGGACCCCACGGAAGACGAGATTAAATATCACAAACGAGTTACACGTGCCTTAGGCCTATTTGCATTGTTACAACAAAAATCAGATAATTAGTGCGCGTATGAGATAAAACGGGGGCTATCAATTACTACAGTCTGAATAAATATTGTTGGACTGTAACAAACACAAGCGCGTGTGGACCTGTGTGAGACAGAGGAACACCAGCTGAAATTCACGCGCAGGCGCATTGATTGAACAAAGCATACGTGAGCCTCCTTGTCACTGAAGCGCAAAGTGAAGTGTGGGCAACTGGCGTCCAACTAATTTTTATCCCGCTATAGTAGCCTCAACACCGTACTAAGCGAACATGCACATTTACATCAAAGCAATAAAAATGGGTGAGTTAGTATATTCAAAAACACATTATTGTTTTACTAAATCATCTAACTGAAGCCTTGATTTCCTTTCCAATGTTGACTGACAATATGCATTTTCTTCTGGAAGTGAAATGCCCAAAATACCCATGTTAGCACCCCTAAGAGAGAATGGACTCGACCAGTGACCCCAGGTCACAACCTGTCGACCATCACTCTTCCCCAATTCCGTTTTGGCCCTAGCCCACACGGACGCACACATCCATATCATGCTGTGGGGCGGGCCTGGAAGCGGGAAGTGGTTAGGCCTCTTCAGAATACTACAGATGACCCAACGGGGAGAGGCCAGGTGGAGATAAAAGTTGAGGAGGAGACGAAGGAAGCTTAAAGGCCCCAGCCCCGACGAAGGGTGAGAGATAAGTCCGACCATGACCCGGGAGAAGAAAGCTAAAGGAGAAGGAAATCTCCGAGCTAATTCAGCCGGGAAAAGGGACCCGAAAGAGAACTAAAGGCGAGACTAGAGCGGACGCGACCCCAAGGATAATTGGGGCTTCGCAAAGAGACTCGCCGATAAACCACAGAAATCCCAAGAGGGAGCTAGCTTCGGGTCAGGAACAGAAGCATTACAGAGTCAATGGAACGAGCCCAACGTCACTGAGGACGAACCAAACAACCTCAACTGTGGGAGGCTGAGCAGTCGAACCGAAAGCTCGAAACAACGGCGATCGGAGACAGCTAACAAAACCTCAAAGCAAGCGAAAAGTCCACCTCAGGCTGTCACAACCAGGAGAGGGAGGGCGAAGATTCAGGCCTCGACTCGAGGAGAAGACCACCGAGGAAGAACGGGCCAGGACCTCCGCAAAATCGGGAGCCGCGGGACACCAGAACGGGCAACCGAAAAGCAGTCAAAGGCTAGATTAATAATAAGCTAGCACTCCCCCAGATCGGGCCAGCGTCCAATTCTGGCCCAAAAGGTAGACAGAGTGGGTAAAACCACCGAGAAGTCTACCAGCGGGAAAACCCAGGGTTAGCTCTGCAGAAACACGAGTCGGGCCCGAAAGGCGCCCGAGCCGAGAGCTCACTAAATGCTAGGGGAAGCCGAGCAGAAGCCAAAACAGTGGCGACTGTCAGCAGAGAGCGTGACAAGTCGTATAGAAGGAACCAGCACTGAACTAACATGCGGAAACCTTGTTTGGACCAAACGACAAAACCGTATCGAGGGGGAGGCAAACAAGAAGCCACTTAGCCGAAACACCGGCTACGGGCAAAAGGAATATGCCACCAAGAAAGGGCCCGTGGAAAGCCCACAGCGGCTTCGACAGAAAATCTCCCGAGGAGAAGAAGAGAGATAGAGTGAAGGAGAGCCACCGGAGAGGCTGCTACCCGAACGGGGAGATACCGAATAAGGATCACCAACGGTCGAGAAAAATGGAGTAATAAAAATCCCCAGTCGGAAAGTGGGCAGACCAACCATGTCAAGAGCTCCCAGGTCGTAAGACAGGAGCCAGAGCAACCGAACATGCCCAGGACCCGAGGGTACTAAGGGGTAAGCACAAGAGCAGGTCGCACACGGCGGGAGACAAGACCAAGCCAATGCCAGGGACCACTGAGAAAGCCGCAGTGAAGGCGAGTTCGGACGAACCCACCAACAAGGGAATACCCCGTCGCGGGATCCTTAGGTAGAACCGTTGAGACAGAAGCGTGCAAAGAAAACCAACGACAAGTGAAGAGATCGAAACAAAGGAAGCCTGAAAACCGCTGGGAGGAGGGGGGAACCCCCTAAGCCAGACCCCGACGAATCGGGGGCACACCCGGGCCTGAAGCCGGGAACCGCGCTAGGCCGGACGAGCCCCAACCCTAGGCACGGGACGAGGCACCAACGATAGGCACGGAACAAGGCCCGACGCTAAGCCCGTACGACGAGCCCAAAAGGGGCCATCGTCGAGCCGACCCAAAAAACCCGCGTCCAGGGTTACCCCCCGGGGAGACAGCGGACAAGGGTAGTCAGCTGGGAGCAAAGGCTGTGCGAGGACTGTCAAAGCCAGCCCCAACTCCCGAACCAAACGGGAGAAGGGATCCACGGACAAGACGCCGACCCAACAGTAGGCGGGGTCCAGCGAAGTAGTAGAAAGACCTCAAGGGCTAGGAGTTGGCTGGGAGCACAGGTAAGGTTTAATTTGGCTGCTAATCAAAGAGTTGCGATGTACACGCGTCCGTTTGGTATGGCGGCCAAAAGGGAATGAGGGAAGAGTGATGGTCGGACCAGGGTGTGACTGGGTCACTGGTAGAGTCCATTCTCTCTTTTAGGGGTTGCTAAAATGGTATTTGGGCATTTCACTTCGCAGAAGGAAATGCATATTTCAGTCAACATTGGGGTTGTAAAGGAAAATCAGTTCCGTGTAATGATTTGTGGCATATTGAAAGCACGAAACATACAAGCATCAGTAACAGCCTTACCGAGGATTGAGGTAAACAAAAAGGGTGTGAATGGCAAAGCGTGAGTGACCCCTGATCAATGAGCTGACGGATGCCATGGATGAATGAATTTGACAATTTGAATGAAAATCGATATATAAATGAAAGGTTCTTAAGAGAATAAATATCAATGTGAATAATAGGTTGCTACACGTGAACAGGGAGAGAAAAGATGACACAATAGGTTTGAAATACTGAGGAAAGGGAAAAAAAATGATTGCTAATGGAGTGGACGACACCCAATTGAAAAACCAAGGATACCTGATGAAACATCTTCAATCGATGGAGGAGTTCTGCCAACTAACTTAAAGCACTGCTACATTCCAGCTTCACTCAGCGGTATTCAGCAATGAGTAGGTCCTGGAATACAATGAAAGACGCAGGCACTCGCAGAATACACAGAGAGTTTAAGAAACTTAAACTGCTGTATTGAAATGGACTTAGCCATGGCAATTGGAAACTGGATCAGGATAGTAGTTCTACTGCACACGGAATTAAAACAGGAGGTAGGTGCTGGTGTTAAATGAATTTTGTGGACCTTGATTCCGCACTATTAGTTCTTGGGCCACACTGACACAACACACTTAACTTAATTACTTGATAGCAGAATTCTGCAGACCTGACATCATCTTAGTCGAATGCGTCATACGAAGTGGTAGAAAACTAATTACCCATTGCGCTGAATTATGTCAGATTGAGGAGATACAGAGTGTATTTCTTCCTTTATTAAACAGTTTAGTTTGAAATCCAATTGAGAGTTTGCCTTAGAAGTCCTTTTGACCAATACTAGGTCAAGAAGTTGATGCTGGAGTGATGCGATGACGCAGGCTAACAGAAAAACTACACTATGAGATCTATTGTAACCTTTTAATTTAACGAGCTTTTTTTGACTGTGGCGATTTTGTACTGAAAACACGATAACTAGACGGTCCGCCAAATATGTGCAGTCAACATTAACTAGTCCTCAAAAGTTGCACTACAATGTTGATTGTGACGATCCTACGAACGTTTAAATTCCTGTGATACGCTGGGTTAAAATAACCTGACCGCACGAATCGGTGATAACAAACCAAGTGACGGAACCCGCGAAACAGTGGGCAACACAAAAGCCACAAGGAAAACTACGTCACGGGCAGAGTGCGCAGTGATTGGCCAACCAAAACAAAACCCAAAAGGCAACACTGTGTCGAGATAACTGGATTTATGTTAACCGCAAGCTGGTACCATAAATCGATTTATGATTACTCTCGTCAGCAAGTATGTGTTACTTCATAAATTTGTACAAATTAATTACAATATCCTTAAATATGGTCTTTTGTCACAAGTCATATTGACTGTTATAAAAATGCAAAAAGTTAAATGTTTATTTTATCCCAAGATTTTGTAGTAAGCAAATCCGCAAGCAACATCTACACCCTTGCAAAAATACACAAGCCAGCCATTTTGTGTCTAAATATCATTTGGCGTCAAAGTCAACCCACAGAGCTTCAAAATGCAGTTTCGAACCAGCTCTACATGACTTAGTAACTCAAAAGTAAACATATTCTTAGAAAATCTGTGAAAATTGTTTAAAGAAGCTGATTTCAACTGATTTTGGTAGGTAAAGGTGTCAACATTTACCGAAAAAAAGTGAGTTATCGTAGGGGGTGGGGAAATTGGTTTTTCGGGAGGCAAAGGTCAATAACAGGGGTAAAATTTGGAAATTGATCCAATCATGTTGAAAAGTATATCAAGTTAATAGTTTAATCATAAGGATTCCAAAAAGGTATAATTTGTACTATCTGCGGCCGAAAGTTTTGGAGTTATAGGCTAAAAACAGCAAAAATCAATAAAAACGGTCATTTTCAGTTGTACAGGGGTCAAATTTTTAAATTACTCCGATTTGGATAAAAATGGTGCAAATTATTGATGGAGCTCATAGGATTAAAATAAGGAATAGTTTTGACTGTATTAAATGCTTAGTTCCCAATGTATAGTATAGTAAAAAAAGGGTCAATTTTCATTTGTACAGGGGTCAAAATCAGAAGTTGCTCCAATTTTGACAAAAAATTAAACAAATTGTCCATCTAGCTTAATGTGTCAAAATAAGGAATAGTTTGTCGGCTCTGCAATGCATAGTTATCATGTTATGTGATAAAATAGGTCATGGGGCAACATAATCCAATTGGCATTGATCTTCTTTGACCTTTATCTCGGTAAATAAACATTTAACATAACCAAAACTATAACTTTCGGGAGTCCACTTTCCTCAGGCAATAATTTGCAAGTATTTAAAATATAATCAGAGTAACTTTCAATGTTGACCCCTGTACAAATTGAGATTGACCTGTTTTACCGTTTTAGACATTTTTACTGTACAGGGTGTCCCAAAATAAATGCAATCCTCGCAGTCGGTGCTATAATTTCAAAATTACTGAGAATTATTCAAATTTTATAACAGATTCTGAATGACGAACTTGTTTCGTACATCCTGTCCAATTTTTGTCTGATACGGTTCACTAGTTTTGAAAACAAAGGCTATTATGTAACCCGCTGTCAAATTACCCCATTCCAAGTTTGCCTTAGATCGTTGAAACAGGTTCACCTTGAAAAGTGGAATAAAATGTCTTTCAACTACAAAAACCTCCTAGTACGTACTAATCCTGTCTGTTTAAAAAAAATAAATTACTAAAATATTTGTCGTTATTGTTTTATTATATCCACGGTCTTCAAATTATTCAAATTTTATAACAGATTCTGAATGACGAACTTGTTTCGTACATCCTGTCCAATTTGTGTCTGATATGGTTCACTAGTTTTGAAAACAAAGGCTATTATGTAACCCGCTGTCAAATTACCCCATTCCAAGTTTGCCTTAGATCGTTGAAACAGGTTCACCTTGAAAAGTGGAATAAAATGTCTTTCAACTACATTTTTTTTTTTTTTTTTTTTCCAAAATAAATGCAATCCTCGCAGTCGGTGCTATAATTTCAAAATTACTGAGAATTATTCAAATTTTATAACAGATTCTGAATGACGAACTTGTTTCGTACATCCTGTCCAATTTGTGTCTGATATGGTTCACTAGTTTTGAAAACAAAGGCTATTATGTAACCCGCTGTCAAATTACCCCATTCCAAGTTTGCCTTAGATCGTTGAAACAGGTTCACCTTGAAAAGTGGAATAAAATGTCTTTCAACTACAAAAATCTCCTAGTACGTACTAATCCTGTCTGTTTTAAAAAAAATAAATTGCTAAAATATTTGTCGTTATTGTTTTATTATATCCACGGTCTTTTATTGTCTGTACAGTATTTTGCTTTACTCATATTTAGAATAGTAACTTAGCGACTTGGCCAAATTTTATCTCCAGTGGGTCTGACAAATCCGCGTGAATAATGTAAATTGCAGCGGAGGGATTAAATACCAAATGAATGGAAATGGTTGGGGTTATAATTTCAAAATTATTTTAAAAATGTTGAAATGTTGCGAGATATCTGTACGGCCTATCCTTTTCTCAACATACTGTTCAAATTTTATCTGATTTGCTTCACTGTTTTTTTAGAACAAAGGCGATTACGTAAGCAAGCCACAATTTAAGCCATTCCCAGTTAGGGTAGACGTTTCATATAGAAGTCCCATGGATGCAAATGAGGTATTGCTATTCATTCCGTCAAGCGCTACTGCACAACGTTATACAGCGCATGACGGAATCAATTGTAATACCTTATTTGCATCCATGGGACTTCTATATGAAACGTCTACCCAAGTTGGACTGATGAATACATAATCAGGCATGCTTAAGTACGCAGGTGCTGGTTTTTGTTTTTCTCCTGTCTTTCTTTATCCTTACTACAACCCAGTATAACCTTGTAAACTAAATATTTTAATATTAAAATCATTTAAAGACAAAATGTTTTTGACAAATAAGGGAAATGGTCTCTGTTCACAATGGTCTTCAACATCCATTTATACCATTTCCTTTCATTTGGTATTTAATCCCTCCGCTGTAATTTGAAATATTCACGCGGATTTGTCAGACACACTGAAGATAAAACATTTAAGTTGGGCCAAGTCGCTAAATTACTATTCTCAATATGAGTAGAGGAAAATACTGCACAGACGATTAAAGGCCTTGGATAAAATAAAAACGACAACTATTTTATTATTTAAAAAAAAACAAAAGACAGGAGTAGTACCAGGAGATTTTTGTAGTTAAAAGACATTTTATTCAACGATCTAACGCAAACTTGGAATGGGGGGTAATTTGACAGCGGGTTACATAATAGCCTTTGTTTTGAAAACTAGTGAACCGTATCAGACAAAAAATGGACAGTATGTACGAAAAAAAGTTCGTCATTCAGAATATGTTATAAAATTTGAATAATTCTCAGTAATTTTGAAATTATAGCACCAACTGCGAGGATTGCATTTATTTTGGAACATTCTGTATAAGTCCAAAACCAATAGTCGTAAGTGGTACAAACTATACATTTTTGGAATCCTTAGGACTAGACGGACAATATGGAAAATCTTTCAGCATGTTTGGAGTAGTTTAAAAGTTTGACCCTTGTGTAACCTTAAATTGGCCCCTATTCTGTTAAGTTGGCATGTCCTAAATTTGATAGAAACAATTGCAAATTGATAGACACAATTTGAAATTTGTGAGTGTTTCACCATATAATGCTTACAGGTATGATCAATAGTTGATGGGTTAGGTTTTGTTTGAAAAAATTACATGTAAAGTATTCACGGAGAGGTCATGTATATTAAGCTGCGCGTGGGTGGGTACGGGAGTGGGTGTCCCCCGCCCGCGCAAAGCGCGAAACCCACTCCAACGTTCACTTTCAAAAAAAAAAAAAATTCTTATGCAAATTTGATAGAAACAATTTGAACTTTATATTATATGGTGAAACACTTACAAATTTCAAATTGTGTCTATCAAGTGGTTCACTTTATAATGCTTCCACATATGATCAACGATTTAAAATCACCATTCCATCGATCGCCGTTTTTAAGATGTTACGATGTAAACGATTTCCAGCTTTTTAATGCTGATGAACATGACCATCTTTTAAGTGTTTTGTATAAAACCTGTCATTAAAAAATATAAATTAAAAATAAAAATTAAATATCGGACAATTTAGATCCCTTAAAAAGTATTTCACGCTATGCACTTTCTACAGGGTGTATCACAAAATGCGCATGGAATACTGCTGACCCTGAACTCGACATGTTCGTTGAACCGTAATTTTTCTACATAATCGTAATCTGATTTTTTACGAACGAGATTGCTGAAAAAGTGAAAGACAAATCGGCTTGAAAGGAAGCAGATATGAACGGTTTTGTAAAGTGTGAATGGACATCCCAAGACAATTCAGACAATACAGCATACAGTATTATATCATTTGCCTTTATATCCCCGAAAATAGTGACAATCAGTCTCAACGCAGCAGTGTAGGTAAATAAGATATTCTTTGGTGGGGGTCATTATTAATCATTGGCCTCAAAATCTAAGGAAACAATTACTGAAATTAACTTTAATTTCCATAATTCCTACAACACGTTTGCTAATTTATACCATAATAGCAAAACAAATATATATAGTCTTAAAGCACGTGGACCCAATATTTTGGTCATATACATTTGGAAATAAATTTGACCTTGGCAATTGCCATTGCCCTTGGGAATTACCTAACCATGTTTATGCAAAATGCCATGAAAAATACAATTTTAGTGAAAGCAACTTGATAGAAGCAATTTTAAATGATTGAATATTATGTAGCTGCAATATCATTTCATAGCCAATGAGAAAAAATGAATGACCAATTATTGTCATCAACTGTGCACTTCACACTAATTAGTGACTTATTTCAACACAAAATACTCCTGAACATTCTAATTTCAACTTATAGATATCTTCATGTACTTCAAAATATCAAATTTAGTGCTTAAGAGTTAATCATGATTTAAAAGTAAAAAGTGCTAAATTTTCAAGGAAATGTGCATATAATCAAGTTTTAGTCATTGAAGTTGTTTTGTCTTTTATTGTGCAAACAACGGCTTATATATTTCTTTTCAATAATTTTTCTTCTTCCTCCTCATTGTTTTGTAATTGTCGTGTAGAAAGCGGCGAGCCCGGGTATGCCTAGTCTTGTCTGGATCTGTACCAAATGATAGGCAATCTGGATTGGTTTAGACCAATGTACTGGTTTGAAAGATCCTAAAACCTCATAACTTTCTAACACGGTCGTGTTATATAGTAGCCTAAGGATGTATCAAAATACTGCGATACCTTTAATTTTAATCTATTACTTATTTTCATGTATCTGATTTAAAGTTTTCATCTAACGATAGAATCCAATTAGATTAATTCTTAATTTAAGAAATTTAGATATATGCCTGCATTTTTTTACCGATGAAATTTATCTGAAGAATTTAATTTTTTCACAGACTGTTCCAATTTTGGTGTCTTCTTTTAAATCCGTAATACTTACGTTTTCTACTTTATATTTATTTTTATATAGTAATTCAAGATTGTGTGGATTGCAATGATTATTTTAAAAAATGAAGACAATTTCTCAATTTAAAATCACTCTTTACTAATTCAGAATTGACGATGGTGAAAATCTGGGAAAGATCTAGTAGAAAATTGAGGAGGATTTAAAAAGGGATTAGCAGCGATAAGCGATATAATTGGAAAATAAATGTGGAATACCTTTTTTTTAACTCATAAATCGGGGATAGTGGGTGTACCATCCATATAAAACTGCTTTAATAATGTGAGAAACAATAGAACCCCAAATAGTGAAAAAAATTAAGTCTTTGGAGGAAATTTTGTCATAAACGTCTGCCCGCAAATAGACATACAGCGAAGGTGTGCCTCAAAATCTATACACTAAACAGCTGATTTTGGTTTTACACCATACGAATAACACAGATGATATGTTTGTATTTGAGGGCAAACTGTGTTTGATCATGGTGCACAATATCACACTGAAATCTGTGATATTCACCGGGAAAGGCATCTTTGATCTCAAGTCGATTTTGGATACGCCGTATCAGAATTCAGAATCAGATAAAAATTACTGCCTTGTCATTAATACACGAATTCAAGCCAACCACTGCAGTTATGTTTCGCATATCCATAGGCCTACCAGTAACAAAAATCTAAAAATAGAATTTTGATTTTTTTCCGATGGTCCGGATTAGCAAATCGCTGCTCGATCACTAGGAACTGCTTGCGACCATTGTGGGTATTCTGATAATGGTTTAATTGTCCTGTTATGTACGAGCGGACAGAAATATACGGGTACGTACTAAGAACAGGCACAAGGCCTTACTGGTATTTTATACTACACAAAGAGAGAAACACTGGGGCGCGTGGAATTTCCGTTGAATTACATGAAACGTGTTGTTTCTGGTGCTCACTTTTTCAGTGTAGACTGTCCTAAACGTGGTTTTTGTTTCAACTAAAAAGAAATGCCAAGGTTCTTTATGGTAAGCAGAAAATTAACCGAAACTCGACGAAACTGCTTAAAAACATATTTTTTTTTGCATGAAAAATACAATTATTTAACAACCTTTAGTAACTAAACTTTGGAAACTTCTACTTTATGTGATAGAGTTAATGTTAAAATATGGCAAAAAAAAAAAAACGTTCCGTGACGTTTTTTGCATTAGAATGCCCAACTACCTCTGGAACAACCTTTTTATACGCAAATTGCATGCAAATGAGGTAAACAAATCTATTTCTACTATCATTCAAATTATTGCAGATTTTACAGGTGGTGTGCGCTAGGTCGTTGTTTATTAATTTCTTTTGTGAGTTTCAACCTATCTCGTCCCCCTTGGCCTTATAATCGAGTTTACTATAAATACTTCCACAAATGAAAGTTGGATTATAAATTTCTTTCTCAATAAATCGATGCTTCTTGCCAAGTTGACCAGAAAGAGTGTTGATGGTGATGGTGTGGCTGTATATTACACCAATGATGCTATGTTTAGGTGTCGTTTATCAATTTCAATAAAGAGAATGCAACAGTCATCACTTCTTGCATTGATGAAGATAAAAATTCCTAAGTTTGAAATTTAAGCAACTCTCGTCCCCTCCCGGAGCCTTTCTTGATGCCGACTGTCATCCTTGGCACTAGTGTATAACAACCGCCTCTCCTGTCCTGATTATGTTATTCGTCCGCCGAAACATATAAATAACCCCCCATTTAATTTTGATCCTACGGCTATATTAATTCTAATACTATATTTGAGTTTTGTGCCAACATTCGCAGCCGGCCCTGTCCGGTCTATTTATGGCATGTATCGCGCCACTCTTGGGTTAGTTCAGCTCTTGCAACAGGATCGGCGAATTTGTAAAGAACAAAACTGTCCAGCCTCGAACGGGTTTGTTGGTGAATTCGAAGTATGCTCGCAATCTTATTGTATGATTTCGAGATATTATGCTTGCAGGAGAAGTGCAAGTTCAGTTTGATTTTGAAATTCATGTAAAACGGATCACGTTATTAAAGGAGCTGTAATTGATATTAAATGGAATCCACAATGAGGGACGATTACTAAATATGGCGAAATTCATGTACTAAATGATGAGTAGAAATTTATACTGTGTGTGAGCTGAGTCTCTCTACCAAGTCTCCTACTTTCTGGCAGGAAAATAATTATATTGACCGCTCGGAAAACGCCTATACTTCAACACCATCCATATTAGTAAGATCGGAGGAGTGTTATTATCGTTGAACCGTGTTTCCGTGAAAGCAATTACGGGAAATCTTTGGTTTAAGGTTAGAATATAGTCGGAATCAAAATGTTTAGTTAAACTGCGGGAATTAATATGAATCATATTATAATCAGCATCTTTATTTTTTATCTTATCACTGCCACTGCAGTAATAATTACATTGAGTAAGTCATAGTTTTTGTTAGGATTAAGAATATTTTCATTAGTATATTCGTCAATATCATTTATATTAAAGACACTATCAGTGATTTACCCAAAAGAGTCAAAATATTTGAAATTTGCAGGAATAGCTTAAAAGTGAAGGATAAGTCTGTAGTTACTTTTTCCCAACTGAAGAATTGACAGAAAAGGAAGAAAACAGCAGTGTTCAAAGATACGAACCTCCATTCAATTACGTGTTGTATTAAGTGTCTGTTCGGACAGTAATGACTAAAATTTCCGATTTTGTCTTTATTAGGTGCTTCTGATCCTTTCTTTTGGTGGGATTGTTAGGATACCGGTACTTGTTACAGACACGCAAAAATCTGATTTTTGATGATTTTTTTCGATTTTCTGATTTAGCAAATCACTGATAGTGCCTTTAAATGGATTTATTTTTAGTGCGTGTTATTGAGTTTCCAATACAATGCTGACGGCTGAGACTAGTGGCATATTCATCCCAGCTGACGGTACCACATGTCTGATTTTGCTTTATGGAAATCCTCAATAACAATGGCTATGGATAGATTTAAGGCAGATCGCAAATGTAAGACCAGAGTCTATCCTTAGATATTACGACAATACATACAAGACAAAAAGAAAAAGGGGAACAGATAACATTAGTTATTTGGCTTGAAATAGGGGGGGGGGGGCTCAAAATAAACTAGAGTTTGATGTAGCAGATAGTGGGTAAACGGAAATGGCCAGAATGTACAAGATAACCGAGCAAGATTTAAATATATTATGATTACACAAAGAAAGTAAATCTATAATATACAGGGTGAGTCAGAAAAAAATACAACCAAATGAGTGATTTTTTATGAAGAAACATTAACGGAATTTTCCAAATGAATTCATGTGTTAGATAGTCTGTTTAATCAGCTTTCACAATAATTTTAAATTTTTAAAATCGATCAAGCCATTCAAGGCTACAGCTATTTTTGTGAAGGTATCCATTTTCTGACCCGAACAAATTGCACA
Organism: Ophioderma brevispina; assembly: GCA_023653785.1. Taxonomy (NCBI): domain Eukaryota; kingdom Metazoa; phylum Echinodermata; class Ophiuroidea; order Amphilepidida; family Ophiodermatidae; genus Ophioderma; species Ophioderma brevispina. The sequence continues at coordinate 40,294 of JAMKCH010079418.1, forward strand.
CTGACTGTACACATGGCTCATTACTACTAATACGCAGTGTGAGGGCTTCAAAATAAATTAACTGGTTGATTCTTTGGCGCCGTATTCAAATTCTACGCAGGACACGTGTTGAATGATAATGTAGAATACTTGAGATTTAATGAAATTAACAGGATATATTTAAAATGAAAAATTCTAATGCTTTATCTGTTATCCAGCCCTACATTTTGAAAATTTTACTACGTGGAAATCAAGCAAGTTGAAAAGAATGCTGAAAATTGTTGCTTCAAGTCCAAATATTGATTTCATTAAATATTATTTTGATATCTGGTTTCATTTTACAGTCTTACCCAACGATGTAACCAGACATTTTCATTTCGGGAGGGGGACCAGGCGATTGGAACCATTTAACTTTTGGGTATCACTAAAACACATTTTGCAAAGGTGAACACGGTAATCTGTAAATACTATCAATTTATTACTTTTCCTGATCTCTATTGGGGCCAGGAGGGGGCAAAGATTTTGAGTGCGGATCCCGCCCTTACCCTCCCCCTCCCACGCCCTCACCCACAAACTGGTAACGTCACTGGTGTTCCCTGACATTTATTCCAATTGTCTAACTAATGAAGGATATGCCGCAAATACCAAATAAATCCAAGAGTACTCTATGGGTTACTCTAGCGTGTAACTTGTTCGGTGTTTCACATTGGGTACTTTCACTTCTACAGCTGTAACTTTTGAACGTGTTAATCAATTTTAATGCCGTAATTTTTATATGAGAGCTAACAAAACAGGGAATGTACTACAAAAAGAAAATACATGAATAGCACAGATTGTTTTCCATGAAAAATCGCTCAATTTGGTTGTACTTTTTTTTGACTCACCCTGTAGAACACACCATGAATAAACTAACATAAAAGTGAACTAATGAAAATGTAGCCTGTGCAGACGAAATGTACATGTACAACTTTAGTATATAATAAACATACATAGATATGCGAGAGTAGTATGGGATAACAAATAGATGAATTAGATAACTTAAGTGAATGTAGCATTGTAAACATGCTTAGTTACCAATTTATAAATTACATTAGATTAACACGCAATTTAATTTAAAAACTCACAATAGTGTTGTCATTACTTCAGGTGATTGACAAACAAAGGTTGAATACTGTTCAGTAATGTGTGAATCCAACACAATGTTTAGTGAAATCTTGAGATTATTTTTTTATACCACTTATTCAGATCGTCTGTAATTTGAATGCTGACCGGTACGTCGCGGATTTTCTTCCTCCACATGTTGTACCATATGCTGCTTTCTCTGGTAATGCATCTGTCTTCATGGACGTTAACGCCAGTCCACACAGAGGAAGTGAGATCAGGCATTTCTTGACCTAAAACCAGCGATTTTTTTACAAGGCGGATGGCTTCTACCCTCGCAGCTCTGACCAGATTCATCATACCATATGCAACCGATATCAAGAGGTCATTTGATGAGTGCACAGTACTCAACTTTTAAGTTAGCTGTTTATCAATCAACTGAAGTAATGACATCACTTTGTGAATTTTGAAAATGCCTCTTTTTGTCTTTAATCTGTGCTCAGTCAGCCGTGAAGTAACAGATGCCTCTAATTTTCACACAACAGTTTACTAACAATCATAGAAATGTTATAAACTAATCATGACTTTGAAAAACTACCTACATAAGAAATTGGGAGCGATTGTTTCCCCCGGGTGACCTTGAACCTGAATAGGGCTGTACCTGTTTAACTTAAAGTGACAGGAGGAGATTTTTTTAGGATACGAATTTCTCTCAAATTGCACAGGATCGATTGTAGACCACCTACCAAGAACGTTCCGAAGGTTTATTGGACAAACAAGTACAAAAGAAAACAGCAAACCTTGTTTTGAACTTCCTGACTATCGTAATTGTCCCCATAGAACACCGTGCTTTGACTTTCTGTCGTGCACGACAGAAAGTACTAAAGTCTATTCACCGTGAGAGGTAAGAGGAATTATTTTAATGGCCACAGGTAAAAAAGTTTATGGTACTCATACAATGTATAGAAATGTAGCTAGTGAATAAATGTTTACCTAAAATAATACATTATTTCACATCTAAGATAGCTTGTGTGTTTCCATTGAAGTATCAGGGTGGAAACACTAGCAATTAATTCATTAAAAGTTGTTATTTGAACATATCTTACCTTTGACACTAAAACTATAATTCCTTATTACAGCATAGGAGAAATAATGCATTCTTATATCAATACACACATAACACATTTTTATTTGCCCATCCAAAATGGGCCAACCTGGTATATTAAGAGATTAGCGCAAAACAAGTTATGAGTTCCTTGAGAAACCTAGACAAACTATGCCCTTTTTAATCCTTATAACGATACCAATGTATTGATGTGCATATAAACACAATTTGACTTGATTTCAAATTTAGCCCTGTACTAATTTGACCCCATTATTTTAAAAAAGGTCCCCACATTTTCCAGAAGTTGGACCCACAAATTCTGCTTCCGCAACCCTTAAATCTTTAAAAAACATCTTCAAACCTTCCTCCAACTTCGAGAATAGGATTCTCATTTATAACCCTTCTAAAATCATGGGCCCTCGTTTCGCTGTGTCACTTTGACAGCACTATGTGTGCTTTTCTAACAACACATAATCTTATCTTCATTGGAGGTGAAAACAAACTTCAACTGTAGGCTTTTCGATTATTTCTGGCTTATCAATGATACAGATAGGTATTCCAGAAGGCAGATGTGCACATGTTATTTCGTAACTAGCGATTACCATTCCAATCTCCAGTTATTACTTTAGGTAAAAATATGTCGCATTGTGTATTATAGTAGATTTCAAAATACGTGAGACATCATTAAAAGTTTTAGGTCTGTCCATTCACCGTTAGAGGTAAGAGGAATTATTTTAATGGCCACAGGTAAAAAAGTTTATGGTACTCATACAATGTATAGTAATGTAGCTAGTAAATAAATGTTGACTTAAAATTCATTATTTCACATCTAAGATAGCTTGGGTGTTTCAATTGTATCATGCTGAAAAGTACACCAGCAATTAATTCATTAAACGTTGTTATTTGAACATATCTTAACATTGACATTGCAAACTATCATTCCTTATTACAGCATAGGAGAACTAATGCATTCTTATATCAATGCACATAAAACACAACTAAGTTTTTATTTGCCCATCCAAAATGGGCCAACCTGGTATTAAGAGATTAGCGCAAAACAGATAATGAGTTCCTTGACATCCCGGCCAACCATGGCATAAGTCTTTTTTTTATCAGACCATTGTAGAACTGAATTCATCAGTTTCCAGTAAGCCGATTCTGTGCATTAACTTTGTAGCATGGTTACAATATAATAATAATAATAATAATAATAATATATAATAATAATAATAATAATAATAATAGCAGAGATTTATATAGCGCCTTATGCTATTTGGCCTCTAAGCGCTTTCACAAATGGCCGCTGATCACTGTGGCCCAACCACACCATAAACCATTTAGCATCATTTCAAGGGATGCAGCAGATCAGGATCAGCGCTTTCCCTTATCAGCAAACATACATCGAGATAACCATCGCAGGCGGGACCAGCTTCCCAAATACCGCATGGGTAAATCGGGACAACTAAGCGGTTAATTTCTTGTCCAGGGAAATTACAAGATAGTCGAATCTCACAGGGCTCGAACGCACGCCTATACGCATGCATAAGAACAATACACTGGAGTCGAGCGCTTACCTGATTGAGCTATCTTGTCCGCTTACAATATGTTTTATAACATTGACACAAAGGCCTAGTCTCCGCATGGCCGGGGATTGAACCCGCATATCAATATCACCCCATGGAAATATGCAAGAACTCTCACTTAATTTTAAATCTACTATAGTTCACACGGCGGTCAGCGTTGAAAGCCCTATACAGCTAAATTCTCAAAGGCATATGCTATTACGGCGTGTGTCCTTGGCTGCTACTTCTTTAAAACGCAAAGACCATCGTATGCACTATACAGAACGTTTTCTGTAGTTCCACCATACTTACC
>JAMKCH010079421.1:0-13970 GCA_023653785.1 Ophioderma brevispina
TGGCATGTTTGTTTGTTTGGCAGTCGCATGCACCTGGTGAATTGCGCATATTAAAAGTTCCAACTTGCGAAAGTGCATCAACTCCAGCGTAACGAGTAAACGCACTTCCGTGAACACAGTACCGTGCGTGACTCGCTGATTTGCTTATCAACTGTGGGTTGATAAAGAATCAACTGTGTAGCTCCTGTACAATGCGGAGTTGTTGAATTACACAATATTCTATTCATAACAATTAAATAAGTCAGCTTATTTAAGCTCTGGCTCTCTTGAGCCTTCCCACCATTACGATCAAACACCACTAATAAACTGGTGTAGCAGACGACGTCATGCTGGACAGTGTTGGCAATCCCAAATATAGGCCCTTGCCAAAATGAAGATCACAAAAGGTTTGATAATTGTATCTTTAAATGAAATTTGAATTAATCATAATGTGTGGACTATTAACAAACCATTGGGGGCGTAAATATTTTGTCTGAGGCCATTTTTGTATAATGTTCTGAGGGATTTGGGGAAACTGAAATTTTTATATTTTAGCACATTCACAAAGCGTGACGTTTTGAAACAGGCAAATCTTCGTATGCTCTGTAACCAAAAATCAGCCTTCAGCCTATGAACTTTCATTTTTGTTGAAGCGGTATTGTCCAATCTTCCCCAAATCCAGTTTTTTGACATAACCAGTACAAGCCCCCACCAAGATCGCTTTATAGTCGAGATCTACATTTGGGTGAAGGTCATTTTGTACCAAGTCTATGGGGAGCTATTTAGTGGTGATTCCCATTATTACCATTATGCTGATTGCTCTGGAAATCGCCTTAAGTTACATTGCGACCAATCAAGAGGTAGTACTCATGTGTATAAACTGTGGTTGCGTAAGTGCAAAGGCTCAGGCCAGAGATATCAAGCATGTTAAAAAGACAGTTATGGTGGAAGTATTCCTTATTACAGCCGTCACCCATCTATCTTTTAATAGATATCAGTGCTCATTAACAACAAACTAGTCACAAGTCAAAGTTTGTGGTTGAAGGCTGTCCCATGATTTATTTAAATTTTGTTCAACACTGACAGTAACAATGTCTTTGTTTTTGCCACTCTTCACGAGAGAGGACCACCTCCCACTTTTTGCAGACTCTTGCTGCTGTAGCACACATTTCCATGGCTAACAAAATTAAGGCACACAGTAATCATGTGTATTTCAATACTAAACAGTACTGTTACGATGTGTCCAAAGCACAAGAAAAAGATATGTGGAAGTTTTAAAAAAATGTTAGAAGAATCCAAGGAGGGCATAAGCTAATCCTATGAAAGGTCTTATCTGGAGATGTAACTTAAAAATTTGAGTTAGTCAATTTTGTTGAAAGGTGTCAAAAATATACATTTGGCAGGGGAGTTTATGCCATCGGATACCAAGTCCATGTAGACTTTGAGCTGTACATAAACCAACACACCAACTTGGGTTAAAATCATTACTAAATAAAAATATTTTATTTGTTGTCTTCCTAGCTACTTATTTTATTCAAGGGCATGTTTATATATACCCCTTGCATCTACTTTAGTCCAGTCAATGGAATAAAGCAAATGATGTCGCATAAGTGCCAAGATGCATCTATGATATATCAAAGGTGCATCTATGCTATTCCATTATCTTTAATTCCATTAATTGGAAGAAAGTATAATAAAGTACACGATTACCATAAGGTGTAAAGAGTATATGTAATATCATTGCCTGAGAATTTCCAGTTAAACAAAAACGCACGCATTTTTTTTTGTGCCAAAATTTTTATTGTATTTTCTTTTGATTTTCAGCCTGCATTTTCCAGATTTCATGCTGGTTTCTTGTGTGCAAAGTTCATTCTCAGCCTGATTATGCTTAATCCAAGAATTTTGACCAAGAGTGGCATTTCAAAACAAACACAAATATGGTCATTTAAGATTATTTTCTTAGACGCTTGTGCGGTCTGGTTATATTTGTAACCGTCCAGCAAAAAAATATGGGAAACTGCCCATGTTTTTAAATGTATGCCACACCAAAAACTATCACTCATATGTCATTGTGTAATCCCAGACAGGACTTACCATTGGATAAGGATCCAGTATCATTCCTACTTTGTTTCTCTTTTTATCTTTAATTCAAAAAATGTGTTGTCATTTCCGGACTCAGTAGACTTTTTTTCCCTCAGTCTTTAATTTGATCACTTCATGTGTCTTTTAATCATCTTGTCACATTGAGAACAATCAAGGAGGTAGTACTCATGTGTATAAACTGTGGTGCTGTAGAGTGCAAGGCTCAGGCCATAGTATCAAGCATTTAAAGAAGGAACAGTTATGGTTGTGGAATATTCCTTAGTACAGCAGTACCCATTAGCTTTTTAGATATCAGTGCTCATTAACAACAAACTAGTCACCAGTCAAAGGTGTGGTTGATTGAAGCTGTCACTGTTTACTTTAATTTGTCACCAAATGACAGTAAAACAAGGTCTTTTTTTGCCCTTTAAGCACACGGAGAGAGACCACCTCCCACTTTTTGCAACTCTGGCTGCTGTGTAGCACACATTTCCATGGCTAACAAAATTAAGGCACACATAATCATGTTATTTCAATAATAAAACAGTAACTGTTTACGATGTCCAAAGACAGAAAAAGATATTTGGAATTTTAAAAAAAAAATGTTTAGAAGAATCAAGGAGGGAATAGCTAATTTCCTATGAAAGGTCATTATCTGGAGAGTAAATGAAAATTTTGAGTTAAGTCAATTTGTTGAGTTAGTCAAAATCTACATTTGCAGTGGAGTTTATGCCATAGAGATACCAAGTCAGTAGGACTTTGAGATGTACATAGACCAACAGCCAAACTTGGTTTAAAATCAGTTACTAAATAAATAATTTTATGGTGGTCTTCTAATCTACTTATTTATTCAAAGGGCAGTTGACTATATTAACCCCTTGCATCCTACTTTATTCCATCAATGGAATAAGAAAATTTGATGTAGCAAAGTGCAAGACTGCATCATGAATACAAAGGTGCATCTATGCTGATTCCATTATCTTTATTCACATTAATGGAATAAAGAATAGAATAACGTACACGATATACCATAGGTGTAAAGAGTATAATTGTAATTATCGGCATGAGAATTTACAGTTTTAAAAACGCAACTCATTTTTTTTGTTGCACAAATTTATGTATTTTTGTGATTTCAGCCGCATTTTTGCCAAATTTCAGCTGTTATTCTTGGGTACAAAAGTTCATTCGCATGCCAGAATTCTGCTTATCCAAGTATTTACAAAAGTTGGCATTTCAAAACACAAATTGGTCATTTAAGTTTGATTCTTAGACTCGTGTGCGGTCTAGTATATTGGTAACCGTCCAGGCAAAAAAAATATGGGAAAGAATGCCCTGTTTTTAAATGTATGCCCCCAAAAAACTTCACTCATAATGTGCAGTGGTATCCCCGACAGGGACCTTACCATTGGATAAGGCTCCAGGATCATTTCCTACTTTGTTTCTTCTTTTTTATCTTTAATTCCAAAAAAAATAGGTGTTGTACATTTCCGGAATCAGTAGATCTTTTTTCCCTCAGTTTTAAGGATCACTTCTGTGGCTTTAATTCATCTTTATGCATTTTTTGTGCAGAAAATTGATTGAAAAAAATATGTTAAAATGATGTGATGACAAGTTTCTATTGACAGAGGAATTGACCCCGACATATTATTCCAAGAATCCAAAACCTTCTTTTACTCAAAAACCATGGAAGACTATTGGTTATGGAAGACTATAGGTGCTCAAAAGTTCAACAAATTTTTTCAAAAGTTTAATGTTACATTCTTTTCATGACAGATATTCAGACTCAGAATAACTGTGCAATTCAAATGAGTCCAAACAAGCACCTTAGTCTTATGTCAGCGGTTTTGAGATGGCGTTCAGTCATTGGGAAACAACTCGAAAAAACCGCGCTGACTCAATACGCATTACAGCTTACATACCTTACCATAGTGAAAATAAAAACCCCTGCCCACAACCTTACACCCAACCTTAACGGTTTGTGCGTACCTTGTACATGTGTGAGTTATATTCAAAAAAAACATTAGTTTGATAAATCAGATAACTGAAGCCATGATTTCCTTTCCAATTGTTGAACGGAGAATATATGGACATTTCCTATGAGAAAGTGAAAGATGCCCCAAAATACCATTTTTATAAGCACCCATAAAGAGAGAAAATGGACTAGACCCGTGACACCAGGTCACACCTGTCGACCATGACTCTTCCCCAAATTTCGTTTTGGCCATAGCCCATACGGACGGACACATCATCCCATATCAGGATGTGGGGCGGGGCTTGAAGCGGGAGAAGTTCAAAATGGAAAGGAAATCAGGCTCGTTTATGATTTATTAAAACAGAATGTGTTTTTGAATAAAGTCATTACACTGAACTGATTTCTTTACCACCAATGGTTGACTAAAATATATGCATTAACCACGGTTGAATGAATAATTTCAATCCACACCGACTAGGCACACTTAGTCGGAGGTGGAGCCTGATATATCAGAGAGAGAGCGATGATAGGATGCATTCAAAGGTTGATGATTCAAAAAGCGCCCAGAGCACAAAACACACATGGAATCTAGCATTCAAAGCAGAAGCCAAAACTCACTAGCCAGTGGAGTACCAAGGGGTGAGTAACGGACACGTAGACTTTAATGTGTTTAAATGACCTAGTCAAAGTTTTTTGGACAGAAGAGCCAGAGCCGAGAATCCCTCAGAGAAAAACCAAGCCTAAGGAATAGGGGAAAGGAAGAACTCTGAGGAGGATGGAATGGGACGTAGGCCCTAGAGAGAAAAAGGGACAGAAGCACCCGCGGCAAAGTGGCGGATCCAAGAAAAAACAGGGGAGCGGGCCCCCTAGAGAGGGGGGGGAGGTCCCATGCCCTGCATCCTTGATAGCTGCAGTAAAAGCCGTTGGTCAGCTAGCGGCACCGATCAGAACACCTATAAGATGAACCCAACGGGGAGAGGGCCGGTGGAGATAAAGGTTGAGGAGAGACTGAATGAAGGAAAAAGGCACCCCCGGCCCCGTGGAGGGCTAAGAGATAAGTCCAACCCTGACCCGGAAGAAGAAACGCTACAAGGAGTAAGAACATCTCGCTCCGAGCTAAATTTTTCAGACGGGAAAAGGGGGACCGAAGGAGTAAAAAGGCAGGACTAGCAGCGACGCGCACCCAAAGGATAATGGGGGGATTCGCCAAAGGAGTAATCGCCGACAAAAAATCAGAGATTCCAAGAGGGAGCTAGCTTTAGGGTCAGGAACAGACGCCTACAGGAGTCAATGGAACGATCCAACGTTACCGAAGGACGAACAAAACAACCTTAACTGTGGGGGTGAGCTAGACGACCGAAAGAGCCAAAGCTAACGGGACGCTCGGGAGACAGCTAACGAGCCTCAAAATAAGCGAAAGTCCCACCTCAGGGCTGGCGCAGCCAGGAGAGGGATCTTCAGCCTCGGGGAAAGAACGAGGAGACCGTCCGCAAACCCGGCGAGCAGTGGCACCAGCAACGCGGCAACCGAGAAGCAGTCGTCAAATGCTAGATTAATAATAAAACACTAAGCACTCCCACAGATAGGGCCAGTGTCAAAACGGCCCTAAAAAGTAGACCAAAGTGGGTATAAACCGATCTGAGAAGTCTACCAGAGGGAGAACCAGAGGCAGCATCTGCAGAGCACAGTCGAGCACCCGAGAGGCGACCCGAGTCGAGAGGTCTACAATGCTCGGGGATAGCAGAGAGGAAGAACAAAAAAAACAGGGTGGAGCCTAATAGTGGCGGACGCCAGCAGAAGAGCAGGTGACAAAAGGGTAGAAGGACAGAATGAACATGAGGAACTTCTGGAACGAACGACAAAACGGTATCGACGAGGCAAACAAGAAGCCACTTAGCCGAACCGATAAGGGCAAAAGGATGCCCACCAAGAAGAGGCCCGTGGACAGGACACAGCGGCTTGCGACCAAAAATCTCTCCGAGAGAAGAGTGGGAGAAGAGAGTGAGGAGAGCCAACCGGAGAGGTGCTACTGCCGAACGGGCGAGATACCGAAAGGATCACCAATCGGCTCGAGAAGAAAGGGAGAATCACTCGACAACCGCAAACTCGAGACGTCAGACATGGAAGAATGATCAGCAACGGGGTGTACGCCCAAGAGAGGGACATTCCCGCCCGGGAGGAGGAAGCTCCCAACCCGACTAAAAAGATCAAGTCACACGACTCAACGAGGGGATAAAAATCCCCAGGCGGAAGTGGGCAGACAACAATGTCAAGACGATCCAGGTCGGAAAGAAAGGAGCCAGAGCAAAATCCGACCGTGCCCCCAGGACCCGAGGGTACTAAGGGGATAAAGCACAAGATCCAGTCGCACCGGCGGGAAGGACAAGACCAAGCCGACTGACAGAACAACTGAGAAAAACCGCCAGGGAAGGCGCGTTCAGAGACAAACCTACCAAACAAGGGAGTACCCCATCGCGGGGAATCCCTCTAGGCAGCACAGTGAGGACAGAAGGCGTGGCAAAAGAAAACCGCAAACAAGTGAAGAGATCGAACAACGAAAGCCTGAAAACCGCTGGAGGGGAGGGAGGGAACCCCCTAAGACAGACCGCGACGAATCGGGAAGCACACACCCGGGCTGAGAACGGGAATCAGCGCTAGGTCGGACAAGCCCCAGTACGGCTAGGCCCGGACGAAACGCCCAAAGCCTAGACCAGAACAAGGCCCGACGATAAGCCCGTATCGCGAGCCCAAAGAGGGGGCAGCGGCGAGCCGACCCAAAAACCCGCGTCCAGGTCCCCCCGATGGAGACAGCGGACCAGGGTAGTCAGTTGGGAGCCAAAGGAATGTACGAGAACTGTCAAAACCAGCCCCCAACTCCCGAACAAACGGGAGAAGGGGGATTCATCGGTCAAAGGACACAGACCCAACAGGGAGGCGGACAGTAGTCCAGGCGAAGTCGAAAGGACCTCAAGGGTTGTAGGAGTTAGGCCTGGGAGGACACAGGTAAGGTTAGGCAACAGAGCTAAACCACCAGCGCAGGGACGAACAGAGCCCCAGAGTGATGCAAGAGGGACGAGGGCATTTCACAGGGGTTTTGGGAGACAGCCCCATGAGGGGACCGGCTAATCAGCGTCAAGAATGAAGGACCAAAGCCCGAGACCGGCAAGAGCAAGCTAGGCCCGAGGGCACCAGCCGCGGCAGTAGGCCGAGGGTCTCTGCGCCCGCAAAAAGCGCAGGGACAGAGGGCAAGGAAGATGAACAGCCCAGGCGCAATTGATCAGGTTTACCCCAAATGAGGGGTGTAAGGGCCAAGGGAGAAGGAATAGAGCCCCTCTACCAGGGCTGAGCCGGCCCAGTGAAGCCCCTGGAGGGGGCCCGCAGAACAGCATAGGCCTCATACAACCCAAAGGGGGCCAAGTAAATACCAAAGCAGCAGGGCATACAGCCCCTAGGCCAGGCCAGGGCCCAGCCAAGGCACGGCCAAGCTGCCGTGGGAAAGAACCTAGGGCCAGCTACCCCGAATGGAGATGAAAGGGTCCTAAGTCGAGAAAGCACAAAGAGGACGCTGAAAGCCCCAAGGCCTAGGCAAAAGCGAAGTCAAAAGACCGCCAAGGCCATAGGCAACGACCTCCCAAGAAGTCAGGGGCTAAAGACCAACGACCCCGTTCAAGCAAAGGCTTAGAAACATGGTCTAGAACCCAAGGGGGAACGGAGACTAACGCCAGACGGTAAATGTCACTAGGCCCGACTCTGAAGCGGCGCTAGGCCCAGTTGATCCCCAGGAGGGGAGCGGCGAAGCTGCATCATAGTTAGAGTCCAAGCTCCCCGAGGGAGGACAGCGGCCAGGTAGGTAGCAGACGCCAACAGCCAGAGGCCTAAGAAGCCCAGGAAGCTAAGGCCTAGAAGGCCCAGCGCCTAACTGGCAGAGACCAGAGCCTCAAGTCCCCGATGGTGCCAAGGGAAACAGGCCAGGAATAGCACAGAAGGAGCTGAGGCTACCGGGGCAGCCAACAGGTCAGCCGACAACGAAGGCAGCGACGAAGCGCCGGCGAACCAGAGATTGTGAAGCCCATGGAGGCGGGAGCCGAGGACATAAGGCTAAGGTCTGGATCTCGAGGATGCTGCAAGCTATTCGCACGGCAGGTGCGCCCCATGGCCCAGGCCGAGGCGGCTAGGCCCAACAAGCAGGCAGGAGCACCCCGTAGGGGACCCTGCATGCCGAGCTAGGAGCAACGTCAGAGAATGACGCTGTAACCCAGGGACTACACAAGGATGAGAGGGCTGTCACGCCAAGGCAAGGGACTGCCAGCCCAGGGGTGAAGCCACTGAAGCTAGGCCGCCCCGTAGGGGGCCCGCCAAAGGAGCAGACTTGAGATTAGACCAGAGTAACACCGAGGACCTACGGCATCCCTGCAGGGATGCCGAAGCCAGGCGGCGCGACATCCCCCACAAGGGAGACAGGTCGCGGCGCCGAGAGTTGCAAATTCAACACCAGGGAAGGTGGGACAAACCCCCCCCCCAACACATCACAAAGAGAAACAGTAAAGGAGGAGGAACAAAAGAGGTATCCCTTGGGGGTAAGAAAGGAACAAAGAAAAGAAAAAAAAGGAGACAGCAGAAAACGGAGAGCTTCAGCCAACGGAAAATCAACGCCGATAACGGAGGAATAAACGGCCAACATGCCGCGTACCCCTACAGGGAGGAGACGCAGCATAAAGGATTGACATGGTATTTCCAATCAAACCCAATGCCAATCACCTCCGAGAGGTGAGACGCCTATAAAGGGAGGAGTACTCCACGCCCGAAGGCGGGGAGACCACCCTAAAGTCCCGGAGCCCCGAGCTATACAACCCAGAAGAGACTTATAGCGACACAGGCTAAGCACGGGACGCAGCGCGCCCTGATAGGCATGCTGCAGGCTGCACCGAGTCCCCCGTGGAGGTAAGCCCCGAAGGCTACCCCACGAAGGGCGCGAGAACGGAAAAACAACCACGGGTGTTTGCACCGTACGGCTAGACAGAACCGTAGCGGGAACAAGCGCTGGACGAACCGCACCACGTAAACGCACCCGGGAAAAACCCCGCGTGACGCGGGGCCAACCGGCCGAAGCGCTGCGCGCCCCAGTGAAGCCAGTGAAGGCCTGGTAAGGCATGCAGCACGAGCCAGATTAACCCCGCGGGGGAAGGGTAGCAGGATAGCCATGCGTGGTGTTTTTTTTTTTTTTTTTTTGGGCAGAAGCAGTGGACCGTAGGGGATACTAGCGCTGGACGAACCGCACCAGTAACACCGCCACACGGAACCCCGCCGTGAGCGGGGGTCCAACATAGCGAAGGCTGCACGCCCCCACTAGCCCGTGAAGGCCCGGTTAAGCACGGCATGCACAAGCCAGACTAACCCGGGGGGGCTAGCAGGCTAGCCATGGCGGGGATTGCTGCCGTAACGGCTGAACCGCAGCGGGAACTAGAGCTGGACGAACCCCACCAGTACCCGCGCACGGGTTTTACCCAGCTGTGACGAGGGGGCCCAACCTAGCAAAGCGCCCGCGCGCCTCTCCTAGCCAGTGAAGGGCTGGTGAAGCATGCAGCACGAGCCAGATTGATTCCGCGGGCTCGCGAGCTAGCCATTGCGGGGCGCAGTGAGCTAAACACACCCGCGGCGCCCCATCGCGGGGGCGCGAGGAACCTAACCTCAGGGATGACGAACTCAAAGCCCCGAGGGACCGGGGTTACCACGCCAGCGCGGTCGCAGAGTCGGGAGGACTCCTAAACCACGAAGCGCCTGGGTGTCGGTACTGGCGACGGATCGGCCCGAGAGAACCAGGGCGTCACCATAGCCAAATCACCGCCTACGGACGGACGGGCCAGCCGCCCAATCCCCTAGGAAAAGGGCAGCGCAGGAACCACGGCTAGCCTGCACGAGAAAGCAAGAGCTAAATCAGGCGATGGCCAGCGCCCGGCCAGGTGGTTAGTGTAGTTCAGCCCCCCGAGGGAGGTCGGCCGACTAGCATGCTCTGCTTATACCGGGATGTCCGCAAGCCGCCAAAATCCCCGAGGGAAAAAGGCAGCGCAGACCGCGCTAGCCAGCACCGGAGCAGCCCCTAAAGCTGAACCAAGCGATCCAGCGGCCGGTGGTAGCGAGTGGTAGACGGCGGAAACTCCGAGAGGCGAAAAAGAGAAACGCCCCTCCTACTAACACGCCATTGAAGTAGCGAAAGCCTGTGGGGCAGCAGCTACAACACCTTCAGGTGCTCCCAAAGCAGCGGGGCAGCCTTGGAAGAACCTCGGACGGAGCCGGAATACCACCCCCCCTTTTTCCTAAGCGAAACATAGACAGGGACCAGTGTTCAATGGCGAAACCATTGAAAACGAAAGGCCACAGCAAAAAGATGAGCACCCACGGAGCGACAGAGGAAGCAAAAAAAGACACGTAAAGAACGAACGGAGACGAAGAAAGAGGGGTAGCGGGCGGCGTGGGTGAGTTGAAAGGGGGGCGGCGTGGGGTGAAACGAGCCAGATGGGCGGCGTGTCGGAACGAAAACGAACAAAGAAAACCAAAGGCGAGCCGCGGTAAAACCCGGCCCGCAAACGCGAAGACAAACGATTACCGTCGCGGTAACAAAAGTCAACACACGGTAAAGAATTTCTCCAAAGTCAGTTTTTCAACAATTTTATTAAAATAAAACAAGCATAAGGAATAAAAATAATAGAAAATCACCCAATAAGAATGTGTTATTGATAGTATGATCACTACAAGAAACAGAAACAGGCTCACCAGAAGCAAGGCATCCAAAGATGCAAACACGTGCGTCCATGGCTGCCTTTGTTTACCTTTTTTACCCGTAAACAGACACAGACCGCATCGGCGGTAAAAAAGGCATACACAATGAAAAGCCTCCGACGGGTGGTAAAAGGCGCGTTTATTTCCGCCAAAGAGAGCGTATAAATCCAGGATATAATACAGTAATATATCAGATAGTAGTGGTATAGTTAGTAGGAGTATTCCGATTGAGACGACAATAGTCCAGTATCAAATTAGCTCAGATATTTGGCTGCTAATCACAGAGCTGCGATGTACCCGCGTCCGTTTTGTATGGCTGGCAAAAACGGCATTGAGGAAGAGTCATGGTCGAACGGGTGTGACGGGGTCACCAGAGGGTCCGAGGACAATTTCTTTTTTAGGGGTGATAAAATTGGTTTTGGGGCATTTCACTTCTCAGAAGGAAAATGCATCTATTCAGTCAACATTGGTTGTTAAAGGAAAATCCGGTCAGTGTAATATTTTACAGCCTGTTAAGACTGACGAAAAATAAATAATAGTCGGGGTGTGCAACTACACCAGTTACAACTTAACAAGTAAAGCTTTCCAAAGGAAGATTTATCAGGTTCATTTTTCATGAATCTCTCTGTGTACGGAGGTTATTCCGATCTTTCTTTGTTTTCTGTGCATAATAATTGTTTTGCATAACGAATTCTGTTGGCACCAACAATTATTTCACACTGTGATCAGTATTCTTACACAAGTACATTAGTGTGATGAATGTGTTGCGACATTATTTTGATAGGCATTTAATTTAGTGATATAGGTGTTAGAGTTAACAAAAATTATTAAGAGTTTGGTATTAGTCTGGTAATAATTGTTTGAACTGCTTCGAACATCTGCTACGTGTGTGCGGTCAAGGTCGGCGACTGCTGATGACAGGCGTAAAGCACACCGATATTAAAAATAGACACGCGATACCCCGTTACATGTCGCAAAGTCGGACTGCGTACGCTTCGTAAACAATTATTACGGGACCTATAGCCATTTGATGTCTACACACGACAATCGATCACAAATTTGGTCCATCTGTACTGGAAATATCCTGATATAGTCCAACAATACCAAATAAAATTAAAACAGAAGAGCAGCTATTTATGGACACTCACTTTATAATGTAACTCTCCAAAATAGCTGCCGTATGTTCCATCCTGTATTATGGGGCTATATCAAAATACAGCCCAATATCTGCTCAGTTGAATGGTTTTACTGTATCGGTGGCAAGGGTTAACAATACCCAAAGATATATCTTCGCCTGAGGCGAGTCTCCCACCCACCATAAACACACAACTGTCCTATTATTTCTGGAAGGACTCTTCAAATGTCTCTGTCTCTGAAGTCAGATGTGGCAAGGAACTTGGAGGGTAGGGGTCCTGAAACACTGACAATTCAACTGACATCGAATCAGTACGGCCTAGTTTGGTCGAATCCAATTCTGAAAAGAGTAGTAAATACGGGATAGGACAATCAATCAAAAAGAGCATGTATTTCTATCAGGCAGTGGAAGGGCCACAATTTGCTGCATTAATATTAAAGTATATTTCTGTATTCATTATAAACTTAAAACATAAAAGAAAAGGTTAAATATCAGATATTATGAATACAAACATGGATTTACAGGACTTACTGATTTAAGCAAAATGAAGTGCCAATATATTTTGCACCTAAACATGTTTTTTGTGTTAAATTCAATGAATCCTGGTTGTGACACATTTGAACAAATGATTTTTTTGCCCCTGTGTAAAGAAAGAATTTATTAAGGTTGTCTTTAATTCAAAATAAAAAAGTTTCAAAAGGCTTGCAATAGGATTAGAAAGCAAAATCGGGATAGGTAATGTTGTCCCTTTTAAAATTTGTGTTTTTCTTTTTCTTTTTTTTTCTCGCTGACTGAATCAAAGTTAGTTAAAATAAGATTAAAACTTTTGAAGCTTGCTCTTTATTACATAAAATGAGTGTTTCACTACTAGTTTCTAACAGCAAATCTCAAACAAAAAGCAGTTTTAATCACAGATTTGAAAGATTTGTTGGTGGAATTTCTTTGTGGTAGAGTGCACCATTCTATGTATGTACAAAGTTCAGGTTTGTTTTTCCAATTCTGCTTACCACATACAAACTGCCAAATAAGAGATTAGTTGGCACAACTGTGCCATTTTGTGCCATTCTGTATGCCTATCCAATTAACCATATGCACAATCACCAAAAAAGCTTGCAGCTCGCCCTTTACCTTTAACCACATCTCTTGCCACTAATCAGTATTGGGTAATCTTTTGAATGCAGGACACAAAAGGGGTTCACCTCTTGATTTATTGTTGAGGGAAAGCACTTCACCTTAAAATGTGCCAACAATTTTGGAGTGCTTTTAAGTATCATGGTTGTTCTAACCAAATATTTAACCCAGAGATTTGTTACCTTTTAATGTGAATACCGGAGCAGGGATTAGATTTGCTATTAAAGGGGGATGGCCCGATTTAAGGATATGAAGTTTTCATCTTGATAGATTGGCCCTCTCCAAAATCCCATCTGTAAAGTTTCACGCCAATATTTTAATCCGTTTTGATGCGAGAGCTAAAAACGTGATTTTGTAAGCCCCATAGAGTACTCTGTAAAATTAATATTGATCGACCAAAATGGGGCACATTTTCGCTCATAACTTCCAAACCAAACATCCTTTGGCTCTAAGATTTCAAAGGGTAAATGAGAAAAATAGTAGGGTTCTTCCGATACCAAATGTTGACCACTTCCGGTAAAATCTGGGGCTTCTGGGAACGAGGCTATTAGCGACCGGGCCATGGACCTTTAAATAGGGTGGTGATGGAACAGAGTCCAACATCTACCAGTGGTGTAACCAGAGGGAGCAGGAGGAAGTTTCCCCCTGTGGTGAACCTTTTCCCACCTGTGGAATTAGTGTTTTTCTGCATATGCACCAATATAACAGTGAATGCAACATATTGCACTAACCTACTTTAATATATGCATGTCCCCTAAAAATATGTGCCCCCTTTCCCCCCATCTTAAAAAAATGGTTACACTACTGATACCTACTATAAATCTATACTTTGAATTATGTAATAATTTAAATGAAATTGTTAGTTTTTAAATAATTTGAATTGTTTTTATGAAC
>JAMKCH010079429.1:0-57225 GCA_023653785.1 Ophioderma brevispina
ACAGTCAGGTCGACCTATTTCAAGATACCAGGCCCTAACATGTTTACAAACATTGCTGTTAACTGGTCTATTTATCAACAGATTATCTGAAAGGATCTTTCAAATCAATGGAATTTAGATCCTGCCTGAGGCCATCAAGATTAGCTCTCGAGTACTAAAAGAAGGAGCCCGGGGAAGAGTCGCTGTAGGAGGAGAAAGCCTAATAGCAAAATGAATAATCTCATGATCGCGACCTGCTACAGCAGAATGAGGTGAAACATTACAAAGTAGACTAACATTATTTGTACACAGATGGTCAATGGTAGGTGAGTTTCCGTAACCTGACCCATCTGACACACTTTTTTTTCTGACACACTTACAAATTCGGAAGAAACATGTGCTTTATTCCGTGAAGGTTTCCGAATTCATAATTGTGTCAGAAAAAAAGTGTGTCAGATGGGTCAGGTTACGGAAACTCCCCAATGGTAGTGCCATCTAAGTTATTTTCAGAATATTTCCTATTGACAAAATCAACAAGCGGAGTCATATTCAGAGGATCAAATGTTTCGGAGATTAGTTTAAACAATCTAGTATCACCTTCACTGAATAGTTGAGAAGGTTGAACATGGGGTGCATTAATATTGACATCACCTACAAGAACAATACCAATATAAGAATTTGACTTGGAAAGTAGCGAGTCTACACTAATGATAATGAGTTTGGATGATATAATTGATGCTATTTCAGTGAGAATAATAAATAATCAGGCATAGACAATAATTACTGATGAATTAGGCCTAATTAAAAAACAACTTAAACAAGGGTCACAAAGTTACAATAACCCTTTTTGATATGTTTAGGCGTTTTATGGAACTCGAATCTATACATGGTGAATGGAACAAGAGGGCCATCGTTCCAATTCATAAAAAGGTGGATAAAACTGGCTCTCGAGGGATCGCCTCAATTCGTGTGCTTCTACATTTATGCATGAGAATATGAATAAATAAACATTTATTTTTAACTTTCTTCAAACGAATGATATTCTGTCAGAGATTCAAGGTGGCTTCCGACCAGATAGGCAATGTGAAGATCACATATTTACATTAATATGTAAATATTAAGCTGGTCCCGGCGGCGATGGTTATCTCGATGTATGTTTGCTGATAAGGGAAAGCGCTGATCCTGATCCGCTGCATCCCTAGAAATGATGCTAAATGGTTTATGGTATGGTTGGGCCACAGTGATCAGCGGCCATTTGTGAAAGCGCTTAGAGGCCAAATAGCATAAGGCGCTATATAAATCTCTGCTATTATTATTATTAATTCGTATGGCCTCTATTGGGAAAGCAGAAGGGAAACATACGTGTTTACTTTTTCTTGATTTAACTGCATTTGACAGCGTTGGTGTGACAAATTAATGATTACAGCTTGGGATATTGGTGTCAGGGGTAATTGGGGATCACGTTATTGGTAAAGCAAACGATTACATATCTGGGAGTCACTTTCGGCAGAAATTGATCAGACCACGTCCATATTCAAGGAGCTATTCAAGATGTTTTAATGCGTATTCTTAACACCCATGGTAATTCTAACCTGTCTAATACGGTGACTGCTTAATGCTTGTGGACAGTCCGGGCAGCGATGGTTATCCCTGCAGAATTCGGAAACCTTAAATGATTTTATTGGATGAGGACCTTATATTTTTCAGGGGGAGGTCCACATTTTACCCATGATAAAGTATGTTATGTCGCTAAATGTTCACCCAGGATCTAAACAATTCACCTTGGGGTTAGATTAAAATTTGAAAATTCAAATTTCTCTTTTTTTTTTTTTTTTATTGAAATTTTTAGTTAAAATCGTTTTTATATCACAAAATACATGTTTTATTAGTATTTAAACATTATTTGACGAAATACTTTGTTTGCACTCACTTTCTATATCGCAAAATCCCATTAATAGATTAACTTACTAACTTTAAATTTACCCCGCTTGCAATGCATTGTGTGAAACAACAACCATGCGTCCATTTCTCGTCAGAACACATGGCAGTCGGCCCGAACTGATGGAAGACCGATACGTTGCCAACTATGAATTACACATGCTCAGTATGGATATGCATGTAGTGGCTCAAACATGAGAAGAATCGAAGGTCTTCAAATTCAATGGTAAGGATCAAACAGAGGGTTAAGGTTTTCCTTAATTTCCACACTGACCTGCTAATTTGAGGTTTGAGATAGAGCAATGAAAAAAGAAGACTCTGAGACCTACTGCAAAGTTAAATTGAAACTCATCATGTGGAAATTATTGTCAGAGTTACTTGCAATCGAACATCAAAATCGTGGTCTGCACAAGGTCACAGCGAAGCAACATTTCTTTCTGATTTGGTTGATATTTGTTTCCTTTTTGAATAAACGATGAAAGATACGGTCTAGTTAATGAACTTAGAGTAAGCTGAGTTTTATTTTATTCGTGACGAGGACAGCTCAATCTAAATCGGGCCGATGATAACCCTGAATTCATAACAATAACAATGGCTCTGCAGTTCCAGATAAAAACAATCTGAAGGCTTTGTCATCTGCATGAAGGGTGGTTTATTTATCAAAGCCGCCATTATTTACGAGTCAATGAATCATGATGTAATCCGTTGGTCATGATATTTAGGGAATTTAGTAAGATGATATTTAATATTTTAAAAGAAAATGTGCACTACAAGACGTGAGAACACACGTAGAACGATTTTTAAATTTTTAAGTGACTCCATTGTAGATAATCATTCAAATGTGTTCTTCTTTTGCCCAAAATGTAATTTGGTGTAAAGGTTATATGGTTGTTCTTTTTTCCAATTCCAACTTGTTGATCCAAATTAGTGGTGTGGGAAGCACACTGAAAATAGACTATTGAATAGCTATTGATTTCACTGTGTTTAGTATTTGTCCATTAACTCAACACGTTAGGTTAATTGTGGTTTCACCTGGATTTGCTGAATAAATGGTTGTATTGGGTTATTGGTATTTTAAAAAATAACCTCGTTGATATTTTATTTTGATTGTTATCTATTCTTTGGGACGCACATCAGAATGACGGGTGCCACTGTTATGAACGTGAGATCCTATAAACTATAAAACTATAACTATTGTATGAAGGGTCATTGGCATAAGCTTGCACTGATTCAAGAGGTAGATGACGCTTCTATTGTCGGCACATTCCCTGAACACAGCCATATTTCCAATCGATGACATTCAGGCCTCACTGAATGTTATGCATATGCAAATTCAATTCCTAAGGTTATACTTTTTTCCGTGGTCTTCGCTTCTTATATAGAGTAATGCGTATCACAGCGTTTAGCAGCAATCAATTAATTGATTTTGGATGCTTACAAAAATTTGCTGGATTTCCTTAACCTCAAAAGAGACGCTTGTTGTTTCAATCGCTTTAATTCTTTGTTTTTTAACGCCAACCACTCTTTCACATCATACATCATATTAAACCATTATTTAGTGACATCCCGCAACAATAATAGCTATAATATCATTTTTTATCCACCTTTTAGGTCGCAGAGGCGGGAACTGACGGGTGGACCAGACCTATTCAGGGTGGCCCTGACCGGTAAAGGTCAGAAAGATTATATTGCGATCATGGTGCCGGGTGCAGGGTATAGATGCGATCATGTTCTTTGCTTGTTTACCGGCCTTTGATATGCATTTTCGCATGCAATTGGATAGAACTATTTTAAGTTTGCACGGCTTCAATAACATACTAATATTTCAACGGTCTTAAAAATTAAACCTTAATAACATTGTTACCTAATTTGTATGGGTGTTTGCTTTTTTAAATGAATCATATGTGTAGCAAAACCTGTACGTGGAGAAATTTCATATCTCAATTTTTTTTGAGGAAAATATTTATAATAGCCTACTGTTATCAATATGAAATTTTTAGCAAATTTGTTTGCTAACCGATAGTGTTGGTTTTGAATAACCATTGGAGTTGTTTGGGCGGGAGAGGACCCACAGCGGTTTTTTTACATAAGTGGCGACCATTTTGACAACTTATATAATTGGGACATGCAAGATCTATTACCTCTGCAAAATCAAAATAATCCATGGGGAGAAATTTGCCAATATAGGCCTACAAGGCCATGATTGGTATGTTTTAGCGCCTCTATATGCCCATTCTCATAGAAAGACCAGTTAAACTAGATTTTTGTAAGAAAAATCATATTTGCCGCATGAAATTTTTGTGAAATTTCACAGGAGGAATTATTGGAAAAAGTAAGCCAAATTAGTTTTCAAAATTATGTCGCCATTGATATTTTTGGTTTATTCGATTTTGTCATAATACTGAGACTTTCAAATAGCTGTGGCATCGACTGTTATTTGGGAATTGTTCCCTTTTTTGGGACCAAATGTTTGTAATTCTTTTTTTGTTTTTTTTTTGCCCCCTATATTTTCCACTCCACCCGCTGAATATTATGAACACTCCCTATTGCTTTCTCGTGTACAACAAAGTATTTAAGCGCTGACCTCGCGACAGACCGAAAAGATTTGTAAATTTAAGTTGAAAAGCCATGGCAAAACAAAATATTGACGGGACCCGTACCCTACTGTTTAAAACCCCGCATGCGCAAGTCTCTACAGCAAGTCGTTCGAACCTGAGTCAGCAAAAGAATGCTCATTTCATTTTTTGATAATTAAGGACAAGTACCTGAGTTTCGTCTCAAATAATGTGTTAGACGCTGTGGGCCGGCATGCCGGTAGCTATGGTTCAGATCACAATACCAAACTCACGGACAAACTGTGTTGAGGAAAACTTTTGCCAAAAAGAAAAAGGTAATTTGAATGCTATGTGCTGTGAAAAGTGGTATGCGGTTCGATTTTATGAAAACAGCGCATTCCAGATATTTTTTTTTTGGTCAATAAAAGTTTGCACAGTTTTAATGGAACCAAACTGAGGTAATATTTTGATACGAGCCGTTGGGCATATATAGGTTGTCATTCTTTCCATTTTCTTTAACCGGAAATATTGGCATGTAAAACATAAAAAGTAGGAGAAATTGTCCGAAACTAATTGAAACAAAATAACTTGGAATCTTGAATTCTTCCAGATTATCAAGGGTCTTGTTGTCCAACACGTGTAGAAATATGTAATGCTGTTTGTTGTGTTTTCAATTTACTTTTAAATGTTGATTATTTGTGATCATCAAAAGTAGTGGTTGCCAAGTAAAGCCCTCAAAACCCTATCAAACATCTTTGAAAAGACCCCAAAAGAGGCAAAAATAAGGTTTTGATGCAATTTTTCGAAAAAAATTATAAAATGTAGTAAAAAAAGTCCATTTTTGCCACTTCGTCACCCCCCTTCCCCTTTCAAAGTTTAGGAAAAGTTCCACCTTTTGAGAAAAAAATCGCCTAGTTATGGCCTATGTTTGGTAAATCTTCTACTAAGATATTGATCGTGCATCTTATTTCAAGGTAATCATAGCGGCAGTTGAAAAGTGCTTTCTTCAGCTCACGATGATAAGTCTTAAGAAATTTTGATCTTTTTACAAATTAAAGAAATTGTGAAAATAAAGTAAAAGGTCTCTTAATAGTTCTTTATTATGAGGACTAATTTTTCAGGCAAAAATCAATACTCAAGGATACGATAAACTAACAAATAGGAGCATCTTTCTTGAGTTCCAATTAGCTACTCAAACTTTAACTCGTACAAATAAAATAGTTTCCCAGGCAACCTCTCTGATAGGTCACAGTTGGTATTTTGTTGCTTAAAAATGTAGATACGTAATAACCCCTGTCTTTTGTGTTTTGCGTGTACCCTCTACAGATACTTCTGAGAAATGTGTTGGCAACATATTTTCCGTTATGGTAATAGAATACTTAAACGATTAAAACATAAACCATACAATTTTAGACAATATTTTTTGTGGGGTATGTGTTATCTCCAAATGCGCTGTTTTTCATAAAATTGACCATAATCCTCCGCGAACACTTAGTAGTGTTATAAACGAGAATCCCTATTCCAGAAGTTAGGGGGGGGAGGTTTAAAGCATGTTTTTCTATAGTTTGATGGTGCTGATCAAAATGTTTGGGTCAACCTCTGGAAATAGAGCTTGTAAATAAAAAGGGGTAATTTTGAAATCAAGTAAAATTGTGTTTAATGTACACCAAGCAGGGTATTGTCTCATTATAGGATTAAAAAGGTATAGTTGTCTAGGTTCCGACCTTTAGTTACCCGGGTACAGCCCTGATAAGTCCCGGAAAGACCCCTGCTTTGGGTAAGGGAATTGCTGCTAGAATCTATAACAATCGAAAAATACCGCTATCTCACTTTTTGCGGTGATCGTCAGATTTTGCTCTATAGAACGTTAGAGATATGATTTGATGCAACATCCTCCGACCAAAGCAAGTTTGGAAAGGCCCTGATAACTAGAGTCAATCGAGTCCTTCTGCTTGAACAATTGAAGACGTACCTATGTGGAAAAATCAGGTTCCTGATATTAATGCGTGCAAGCTAGCAATTCCTCACCATATATGGGACACAACTTCCACCTGATTGCAGAGAATTGAGAATGTAAAGCTGTAGTACAAGCCAGGTTGTCAGTGGTATTTTTATGTTCTTCAGAGTAAACATAGGCCACTCTCTAAAGATTTAAAAATTCAGATTCGTCCTCATTTAATCTAAGAATTTAAAGAGTATTTAAGTGGCAACAAGTGTTAAAATTAATACTGAATTTAATATATTTGTTTAAAGTGTTTGAAAACTCTCGTCGAAATTTCCAGAAATAAATGGGATAATCTCAACAATTGATTTAACGCCTTTTGTTTATTTCTAGCTATTTTCGAAAAAAAAAACGTATTCTCAAAGTTTTCGCTAATTTTTGATGGTGCGTTTCAAGTCTAGCAAATGTTGTATCGCAGCAGTGGTCCTCGACACCAATTTCTTCTATCTGCAGCAAAAATCGACTGTGCACTACGATTAAGCACACACTTATTACTAGAATACTAAGTCGGGCGACGAGGCTGGGATCACGAATTGTCTATATTAATAGCTCTTTTGTAACTGTGTGTAAAAGTTTGGAATATTACATTAAGCAGAGGTATCAAATACACATTACTGCCACAAGTCCTAAAGTCAAAAGTTCCAGGACATGTATTTTCGCGTGATTCAGTAATGATTTTAGCACTGGGAAATCACATCATACCCAGGTGATTGAACAGCTTTTTCACTATTTTGAGAGGTTAGTCGACCTTTTTCGGGTATCGTCCCTTGGTTCAAATTGTCACAATATCTGGTAGTCCATACTACGCTTCATTTCTCATTACTATAAAGAAGGTGTCATACTTTAGGAAGGCGTTTCATAACTTAAAATTGCCCTCAATGTCCACCATGTAGTTCGCATCACGTTCCGGTCGGTCAAACTGAGTAGTGAAAAACAATTTGTGTGTAAATTTAACTTTTCTTTTAGTTCTCATCATATTTGTCGTCGCGTTGTCCTCTCAGGGAACGGTAAAGTTAAAATCATGATTAAAGTGCACTGTAAAGTCAACAGATAACTTGTTTAAGATTTCAACGGGTTTAATTTTTTAAAGTTCACACGCAATGTATAGGAGACATTGCAACACTATAGCACCTAAATACGTTACAACAGGTGTTAGTGTTAAGGATTATTAACATTTTTAAGATTAATTTCTGGATATATTAGCTCTTAACACTCCTACACTACAACTGTTTTAACATGTTTTAGCGTGTTTCCCTTGTGCAACGCCTCCTATCACAGTGATTGTTAAAAAGTATTATCCTTGACTTTACAGTGTGATAAAAAGCTTCTCCACCAATACTCATCAAGCAGACTAAAAGTTACACAATTACAAAAAAAAACAATATGATATATAAACAATATATTGCAGCGTTAAAATAAGGAGCCATTTATGAGTTAAGTGTTACGATGGTGTTCCTAATAAAATTATAATTTGGAGCACTACTGATGAACAATTGTTGATAGTATGATCCAACACGAACACATAAAACATTATGACTTAGGTGAGATATATTTTCCTTCCTAATGACGATTTAATATATCTGTTGAAGCCAAATGCATGGGTTTATTGGTTGATGAAGAGTTGGTTGCCAAAGTATTGTAAATTATCCCAAGCTGAGAAGACCACAAGGTTCTAACTGAACATTTTTTGTTTTTCGTGAGATAGAGATTTTTGAAATGTACATTTACAGGCTCTCAAAGGGCCATTTCGTGATTCACACTAGTCCCCCGACTTATCCCCAAATTCGGGTCGTATCTTTAAGCATTCGCATTTTGTTAGTCCGTAAAGGGACAGAATTCCAGTACAAGAGCTTATGGAGAAACCGTGATGCAAGCATTTGATAAACATCAAACTGCATTGATCGGTTCAACTGAAAGAAACAATGGAATACAGCTTTCCTCAACGAAAAGTTTGAATCCGGTTTTGTCCCCGTCAAGGGGTGGCGGATCAATCACAATTGCAGCAACCGCCCTTACTACTTCCTTCCATTTTACCCGATTCAATACATCCTCCATTCTCCAAACAAACCTCCCTACTTTCCTCCTCCACTTGATTCTTCCAGGTCTTCTTTTGGACGTCCCCTCTTCCTCAAACGACCCACGTCGAACTCAAAAAGCCCTTTTAGACATGTCGTTCATCATTCCCTCAACACAGCCCAAACCAACCGTACGCTCTGCGCCTTCGCCACACGGTCCATCGCATTTCCCAACAAAACCAATCGGATCAAGTCTCAGTCTCATTCCTTCCAGTCCACTTCCACCACACATCGCTCTATCATTGCTCTCTCTGTAATCCTCAGAATCCCCATCTAATTTTCGCTAAGACACCACGTCTCGATCCCATTACAGCATCACCTATCTTCACACACTCTATATACCCATTCCTTTCATCTCCCTCATAAAGGATATCTTTTCCCATGCAACAACTCCCACATTCCTAAACTTTTACATACAAAGACATAACTCTTAGCTTGTAACCGCCACCTCACATCACCACCCCAACTAACCTTGTCCCCTAGGTATGTGAAGTCCTTCACTGTTTCCACCTCCTCACACAACCTTTCCCCCTGTTCCAATGCACCACATCCAGCTCCCTTCTAGCCCATCTTCCGACAGAAAAAATCTCATGCCAAATGGGGGTCACTCTCTTCATCTTTGGATCTCCCGTGGATCCATTCCCACATTTCTGACAACCACAATTGAATTTGCTTTTACCCTATGCCACACCCACCACATGGGTCTACCTTACTCATACCACCTCCCTATCCACCCCGCTCACCAGCATGTTTCTTCCAAGGTTACCTCAGACCCTTATTCTCAAAAGCATCCGCATACAAAATATCACTCATCAATCCATCATCAACCTTCTTTTGGACTCTCGTGACTACATCAATCACAAAAATTGCAAAAAATTCAATGGCTAAATACAGAACCTTGATGCACACCACCTTCAACCTCAAAATCCTCATACATCAGACCCCACTCTAACTCTTGTCTTTGCCCTTCATACAAAATCATCACTGGCTAGCAGCAAACATAAATAAACAGAAGTGATAGAAATACGGAAGGCACCTGGAAAAATTATATTATAATTAGTTGGACACCAATTTGGAGAGTCCCGCTGTTACAAAAGCGTAACCCGATCACTTAAGCGCAAAATGCATCGATAGAAACTTCAATGAGCTTTTATCGTCAGGTTAGTTAGTAGTAGAACCTTCATTGGTGACGTACAGTTGAGTTGGGAACAATGTTTTGCTGAACTGATAGATTGGGCTGTGTAGAATAAGAATATAGGGGTGAATATAGATTAATTCTAGTTATGGCGAGCCATCTTGGATATCTCAAAATGCTAAGGATGCCCAGGTGGCACCCGGCCAGATTTATTATTCTACACACCCCATCATTTTCAGAGAAAAAAATTGTGTCCATACTCAATTTTACGGTCAGGCCATAAGGTGGACCAGGCTACCTGATTATACATCCGTACACAAAATAAACGGTTGAGGCTCTCTAAGAAAAAGTTATGGTATAGTTGGATGCGGGGTTGGAAGTAACCTGGTACTGGACAAGGATGGAAATTTCTGGTGGCAGAAGTTCTTGGAGTAAGATTAATAAGCTGTGTGATGGCAACGGTCTTGAGTGGTACTTGAACATTCTGCTCGGCCTCCTTCTCGAGGGAGTCCCCTTCGAGTTCTTGGGCATAGAAAACACACTATCCCGGCGATATCATTGATTGTAGCACCAAACGAGCAGATCGGCGCTTGATCATTTCCACCTGTGTGATATCCTTTTTGGATATAGGTTAAATTGACAAGTACAGAAAAAAGTACAACGATAGGTATATAAAAATCCACTCAACAAACATCAAAGGACTACAGGGTGGTTAATGTTTTTGTATTGTGTGGTTATTTGTCCCACAGGTCGCCCAAACAGGACGCAATAATTTCGTAGCTAGCACACAAGCAACAGTATTCACATTGAATGGTATGAATATCGGTTCCTGGTTTTTGTCCTGCTTAATTATCGGTTATTGGCGGTTCGGGAGAAGGGAGAAGGAAACAACACGGGTGATTGAACACATTTCACAATTTCTCATAAGAACCCAATCTGGTTAATACAAGAGCGCTTTTCTGGCCCAAAATTTCGCCTCTAATTAAGTAGGTAAAACAATATTTCAGTTTTCTTTTTAAATGTTGCGTTATTGCTATTATCTTTGTAAGCAGTCTGGCTTCGTGATAGGGTGATTTGGCTCGTGTGATAGCTTTTCGTTGAGGGCTTAGCGAGAACCAGCGATTGTGATATTCTCTTCTCCCCGGAAACCGCTGTTGGTCGAATTTCATCAAAGCCTTGTGGTATTGCGGTTTTTATTCCCGGACGCCGAATTTGCCAACATAGTGGCAATCCTTTTTCATATATCCACGTCAGCCAAGTTCTTGGATAGCCATGGTATAACTTTTAAAAATCGTTCAATGTTTATGGTGACAAAAAGAAGTTTTGAATGAGTGGATAACTCAATTAATGTTTTGAATAGTAATTAGTATCTGCAACCTCATGACCAAGGAAAACGACACGCTGTGATTCATCCAAATGATTTTCTTGCAACCATTGTGGCTTTCATTACTGCAGCATGTGTCTACTTTTATTGGCTTGCACGATGGCACGCTGCGATCCAACGCCTACAGAGGATGATCAGATACAAATAATACAGCCAATTTACTTCTCATCACAAGAAAGTACTAAAGGAACACGTACGTAGTCAGGTCCAGGTTGATGATGCATCCCAAAGAAAGTTCGGGCAATTTCTGTAAATGAGAAACTTCCTGCAAGGACTGCTGAGCGAACTTTTCGAAAGTGTCCTTCCTGCATTTGTATATGTAAGATTGAATTTCATAGACGTCACATTTGGGTCTGATACGGCCTATTTGAATGAACACGGCTGTGATCGATTCCACTTTCATTGGACTTGAGCAGAAGAAACAAACTGGGGAATTTCCTCCGAGAGCTTATCAACTAATTCTTTTACTTGTCGTTCGGGACTTTAGCGAAGGTGGCCAAAATTCTTTGAAGGTCATCACTATTAACCGAGGAATGAGAATTTTTTTAATATTTCGATCCTTGAAACGTTATAGCTCGATACGAATCACTAATTCAATGTCCGAAGTACTATCTGAAATTGTGAACCCACCAATACCAACAGATATGACTCTAAAGTTGGGTCAAGAATCTTTTGACTGAAATAGCCATGAAGACTGGGACGCTTGTGTCTTGGTTAATGTCGCTTCATGTGTAAATGTACCAATATGAATCAATTTCCGAGAGTAGACTGTTGGTCATCAAATGCAATCCGAAATCCCGTCGTTTCATTCCCGATTTGGACACAACGCACGAGCGTAGTCTCTTGTTCACTATATGCAAAATTGGTTTGATACAGTATTAGTTTGTATTTACCGATGTTTGTTTACGGAATACTACTTCAACCAATTCCGCCTCCTCACGATGGGAATAAGTTACGTTGGGTAATATTGGCACCAAGCCTTCCGTCGGACTACGGTAAAATTAGTGGTCGGAAAAAAACTAAACAATCGTGGTTGTTTATATAAGATGTATAGTGTTTGTAGGTTTTGTAGTTCTTTGTCTAACGTTATTTAGACGATTTTATTCTGCAATGTAGTGATGTAGATTACACCCTCGGTCGACGCAGCCTTATCGACAGTGTTGTGAATTGTACTAATTATATCGTATTTACAGTCCTTGTATATCTATTCTTCCCCATACCCATTGATTCACTCTATACAGGCGTATGTAAAAAATTAAAACAATTTTTCTTATTAGAAAACCGATCGAGGAGAGGAAAACGAATTTCTTCTATAAGAGTGATATTACCCATGACCCCTGCCCCTAGAATTATCCTTGGATAAACCGATTCTATTGTGATATGAAATATCGTGCGACAAATGTATTTTAATCATCGTGTATAGGGGGTTTAATGCTTTGATTTTGGTCCTACTTCTCCCGTACTTTGAAAAATAGTTACAAAAACGAGTGAAGGGAGTCAACGACGCCGTGATTGGTTGCCAAAGATACTGATTGTAATTCCATTTTCAGTCGGGGGACATTGATTGCATATTCACCATCCGATACCATTTGCAGTGGAGTATTGCCGAGCGCACATCTACTAAAACCAGGTGTGTGAACAAACTGCCACAACCTTCTACATAATCGGTCGTACGGTAATCTTCAGTCCAGTTAGCTTTTCTGGTTGTACTTGGTTGTTATACAAGAATTGTTAGTAGTATACAGAGCTGGTTGTAAATGTATTCGAGTCAAGTTACGGGCCATTTTTGCTGACTATTTCTAATTTAGACCAGTCATTTTTACATTTTGTATCCCGCGCTCTCAATTACTATTTAGCTGTAATCGGGTTGAGGACTTTCACTAACTGCCTATTGTCAATTAAACAAAGTAGTCGTTGAATTAGCAAGAAATAGAGATGACAGTATGATTTTCCAAAGAAAAACAACCGAGCTGGCAACAATTTCTGAAGTCTTTTATGGGCTGTTGTAAGAGATGCAAGCTGTAGCAGAGACACTTGTAATGTGTTTGCGCAGTTTGTGTTGTACTTTTATGACATATGTGGCATTTAGTAGCCTTGCCACAAGTACAGATTTGAAAACAACTATGAAACAAACCCTTCCATTTCTTTCGCAGCCATACCGTTGTATTCCATGATTAAATTACTCATGCAGATAAGAAAAATCACAAGACAGGTTAAGACAAAAAAGGCCTTTCAATGAGTACGTCAAAGAAAAGGAAGAAGCAATTCCAAGAATGCAAACTCAAATTGTTTGAACTCTGTTTTAACAAGTTATGGGAATTAACGAAACAAAACAGAAATATTGTAGTTACATTTTGACAATCTTTCAAGATAACACTCCAAAAATTAATCCAAGATTGCAAAAATGCAGTATAGCCTGTCTGTATAGATCTGGTTACACAAAACTTCAGAATTTTCACATTGAATTTGGAAATCTTTGCTCCGAATTCCACGAACATACCTCTTCCGAAAGCGTTATCCTGAAATCATCGAAAAGAGTAGAGTAGAGAGAATAACAATGAAAAACAAACCAATGAGGTTGCAATTTAAAATGATATCCTTAGAATTTACAAAAATGGAAAAAAATGTTTATCAAGAAATTCAGGAAGCGTTAGAAAAATTCAAACAACACCACCGCAAGTAGTCAACAATTTGAGTTTCAACTTATTATCAAACTTGAATTAATTGAAGGTTTACTGAAGACAATCAAGGAGGATACAACAGAAGATAAAAGAATCGTTGCTTTCAAATTCGTTTTTTAAAAATCTGTTTGAACCAGAAGAAACATAACGGATTACTTGCATTTGAAGTATCACACAAATTTGACGAAACGTTAGACTTCTTATCCATTGAAGCCTGAAGAAGCTTAAAGGACACCTTCAAAACCAAAAGCGAGGCCGTTTCTCAAACAGGACAAACACCTACTTCAAATTAATATGGAATCTTGGTATCGAGAGTCTATGCAATCAGAATGAAGCAGCAGTTGCTGGACTTCTATTGGTCAAGGAAGCTAAGTATTCAATTCAAAACGTAGTCAGTGAATATGTGGTAGTTGCTATCGTATTATCAAGATTCAAAGGTCTTGAAAGAGCCTTATCCGAAGAACCTGATGCGCTCTGAATGGACTTCCTAAAAGAAAGAAGCAAAAGAATGCCATCGCCAACAAAACTAAATGACCCAAGGCAGAGGAAGGTGAATTATGTGAGAAAGGAAAAATCAGTTGCAGGACGTCAGTGACTACTAATTACCTGCAGTATTGTATGAAATCGATGGCTACGATTTGACGAGATCTCATATTACGCGTCGAAGAAGAGAAGGCGTCCACGAGTCCACGAGAAGAATGCTGCTTCTCCTGGAGACCACTTCCCATTCGTGCTGCAGCTCGCAAATACCGATTTTAAGCGATTTTTTAAGCGATTTTACACCTTGTCACTAAAATAATGTTCTCTTTTCATTAAGTCTGTTTTAAATTATCGCTGCAGGCCCGACCTAACCGTTAACTGTACTGACTGCGATTCTCTTTTGATCGAAGTCTCTCTTAATTCCATCAAAAACTATAATTGGATGGTTTTATAACCCTGATAGTTATACATAATGAATTTTTACTACAGCTAGGTAACACTCGAACATTATATCTTCCGAAAATAAACCTGCTTATTATGGGTGAATTCAATTTAAAATCTCTATATCACGAATCCGATCCAAAGGTCAGCGATTTCATCAAATCTTTTATTCCATTGATTGTATCCCAGCATCGATCGCCCCACCCGAATTAAGACTAACATTCAGGGCCACACAAGTGTCTCCCTATTGACAATAGTATACTAATGATATCGTTTCACGTATAACCTCTGGGTTCATTGTTACTGATTTATCCGACCAATTCCCTTTAATTTCTTCACTCAAACAAACCTTTGGCCTAATAATAAAACTACCACCACTTCACATACTCAAAAGTCGCGGCAATTTAAATCCAATAATATCAAAGGCTTAACTAACGCACTTTCTCTAATAGATTGGCAACATATTATAAATTCGACAGACCCGGATATGGCCTATACATTCTTTCATCTCAAAGTTTACAGAGATCATGGACATCCACTGATCCAATTAAACTCAAACTTAATTTCAAAACGTAAGTCACCTAAAAAAGCATGGTACCAAAGGTTTAATTAAATCACTTCAAATTAAAGCTTAAACTTTATAAATTTTATATCTCAAAACCGACTTTCGAAAAAACAAAATCAAAATATTACTACTTACCGTAATCATCTTAATTCTCTTTTTCGGCTGAGTAAAAAGTCTTACATCATCTAATATAATTGAAACTAATTAAAAACAACACTAACAAATGTGGCATACACTAACTCCATTGTTAGGGTCGCAATAGGAAAAACCAGCTACCGGAGTTTTTCCTTAATACGGATGGCAACAAGATCGTCAACGACGAGGAAGCGAAATAGCCGAGAACTACAATAATTTTTTGCTAATATCGGGTATTAAAGTCCTGCGGAAAAAATTATCTGAACCACGAAAAGATTTCAAGGCCCCTATATCATCTTATAAATCCAATAGTTTAGTCATTACCCCAACAACCGCGAAGAAATAATAGAGCTAAATCTAAGTGAAGACACAAGTTCAGCAGCGTGGTTCTGAGGACATCATGCAAAACAATTTACTTCTTAACCAAATCATCAATCCATCAGTGAAGTCATCGCCCATATATTAAATCTTTCCCTTTCAAAACGTGGTACTGTTCAATCTACTGAAAGGAGCTAAGGTTATCCCCATTTGTAAAGCTGGAGATTACATAAGCTACGACTTCACCAAACACAGGAACTATCTATATTTTACCAGCTATATCCAAGCTGATTGAAACAAAATTTGTTCTATGTAGAATTTTTAATTTGATGAATCCACAAAATTTTAACTCCAAAGCAATTTGGTTTTAGGCCTAAAAAACGATCACGTATATGGGCAATTAATGAACCTTATTGTTATTCTAATACCTCTGCTGCCCATTATGAAAATGCAGCATTCTGATTGGTGAGTTTACTGACCATTATTCTGCAAGAATGGGTCACCAATGCATTTTCTTATTTCATGAAGCTGTTTTAGGTAATTGTAGAATAGAAATAAAGGGTTTGCAGTGTCATTTATGGGATCATAATGTATTCCTCGGCCAGAAAAACTTTCAATAAAGGATCGGCTGTGATCGCCCGTATTTTAGTTTCTGCACCTCGGACACATTATCGCCCATAAAGACATGCAAACCGTTGGATTTCTTAAAGAACTGATAACTTGGACAAGAAACTACACACGGTTGGTGAGGAGTGACGAGGGAGGCGATAGGAATGGCAGGGGAGAAGAAGAAAGAAGATATAACGAGTGGGAAAGAAAATGCCAAAAAATATGGGAGAAGAGGAATGGGAGACAAAAAATTTTGGAATCAGAAGTTATCTTTCAGGTAGAGTCAACGTGTCCTCTTCAAAACACTTTGTTCAAGTCGGTTACATACGTGTGGAGTTCCTAGGCTCGATCCAGGGACCAGTTGCTATTTTTATTATTACCTTATGACTGCCCACTCTTTTTGTGCCTCAAAAAAATTCCCAAAATTTATTTTATTTGCTGATGATACTAATATTTCTCTTTTCACATCAGACCCTAACGTTAGAATCTATAATTAATGATGAACTTAAAACAAAAGTTCCAATGGTTTAAATTAAATAAACTGTCTCTGAATATTAAAAAGACCAATTACATGATATTTAAAAAATACATAGCAATAAACCTAATATGAACAGCGATATAAAATTGATATACAATCTATCCAGAAGGTTGAGACAACTAAATTCCTGGGTCTATTAATTGACAATAATTTATCTTGGCGTTTAACACTCTACATGCTCTACAATTGTATCCAAATACATTGGCATTATCCGTAAAGTCCGCCCATTTCTTCCTTAAGATTCACTCAGAACACTCTATAATTCTATCGTCTTCATTATATGTCTGTATGCTGATATTGATATTGGTGTGATCCTAACAACAATAATCTTAATTCTTTATTCTTCCTTCAAAAAGAAGTATAGGACCTGTACAAATTCTATGGGCTTGATCACACAGATCCTTTGTTCTTCCTGTCAACGTCTGAAAATACAGAGATACCAGTTCAGTTGGCAACCCTTTCATGTATCAGTTCCATCATGTGCTTCTCCCTGCACGATCTTCTGAATGAAGACTTTTTTAACGTAAGTCCCATTTCTATCATTTGACAACTAGATATAGGGATGTATCCCTCCTCACTGCAACGATTCTGTTCAGCCAGCAACACTTCTAGAACTCCCAAGGACCCTACTCGGAATCTTCTTTCCGGGACTCTAAATATCTCCATCTTCTCTTCCTTCAAATCGAGAAGAAGAGGGTATCATTCAGTATTTACATTCTGCGGATAGGCAGAAGAAAGGCAAACAGTGGGGAATTGAGGGGGGGGGGTAGTTGAACTCTTTTAGTACACGGTTAGAGGTGCGAATTAATAAATTACCGGTCTTGTCATAACTGTCTAGCAATCAGTCATCGTAGTCCCTTTTTATTTCCGTGATTAGATTCCCATTTGTAATTCCCTCTTTCTTTCCTTCCCATCCTTTCTCCCACTGTTATTCCTTCCTTACCTTATTAATCCTCTCTTTCATTCCTCTGGTTCTTTGCTTCTTTCATTTCCCCTTGCTTCCTTCCTTCCGCCTTTTTCCTCTTATTTGGAATGATGATTGTTGGTTCTGTCTTGTTGTCTTGTCCCTTAATGTAATATAAAATCTTGTGTGTATCTATTTTTTGTTATATATATAATGTAGAACTTAAGAAGGAGGTACTGCGCTTTCACGCCCTGCGTTTAAAGTGACCTCCGATATTCTATTCTCAGATCACTTTATTTACCATTATGCTTTGCTTGCTAAAATTTGCTTTGTTTGGTATATTACTTTTTCATAATGAATTGTTATTTCTCTAACTTTATATTATCATTTTAATCTGGCTTGGGGGACCTTGCTTATTGATATTGTTTAGACACTGCTGTGATGTGGAAGTTCAAATAAATTGATTGATTGATGTGATGTGATGAAGATTAAATTGTAATAAATATTAAAGACAACCTATCTTTGACAAAATGACCTCTGTGTTCACAATGACATTTTGTCCATGCATAGCGTTTGATAGACTCAGCGGGTACTGCGTGATTGTTATATGTTTGCTTGTTTGTTTGTTGTGTTTTTGCAATCAAAAATGAGTCCATTATCAGAATAGGAAAGTCATTAACATCCATTTATACTATTTCCAGTCATTGGTATTTTATTCCACGAGTTGCAATTGTAGACTGATAACGTTGTAGACAGAGCCATGACTAGAAAAATGAAATTATGGGAATATATGGAAGAACTGGTTTGTCAAACGTGAGCAAAATTCTTAAAAAAAAATATTTAAAGGGGATAATAGGCGACAGTAAGTAATTATAGTCCCGCGTACTCACAGGCTGGATACAATGGTAAAGAACAGGGCATCGATTCAGTTAACTTCAAGTAACACGTGTTTAACGCTTTATTCCGTTGTCGTCTGTGGAGTCCGGACTATGGGGCTCCCGGAGGAATAAATTACTTTCACACTAAGATTCAGTCGAAAAAGGCCAATAGGGCTGACACATTCCCACACGGACACAAAATTCTAATGGGTGCTCCTTAATATGGGGACGTCCGGTATGATTCGACAATGCAAAACCACCCGATAGCAACTGCGCAAACGCAATGATTGTCGAGAACTTAATCAGTGCCTTTTATTTTTATATGTTAAATTAGCCATATGAAAATTCTCGATCTATCAATCATGTCCCATAGGACGTTTGGTCCTCGAACAAATTTAGACCAATCTATTCCATCTTGCGCTTCCAAATATGCCCTTGGGAAGGGGGTTGGTGGCCCACAATGATGTCATCTTCCAATCTCTCCTTGGTCTTCCCTGTCTGTTGTGCCTGCGGACAGTTCCATAACTAAAAATGCGTTGTTGGGTAGGCGGATGTTGTTATTCTACACAGGGACCAAACCATGTCAGCTGCGAGCAGTGATACGAGCAGGATCCTTTTGGGTTGAAAGTGGCAGGAGGAGATTCTTGTCAGAACGTCTTCCTTCCGGATCTTATCCTTCCAGTGATAGTAAGGATTTTGTGTAACGCATCGAATCTCAAAGCTTCCAAACTTCTTTCATGTTTCATTCTTTTTGATGGTCAGATTTCAAAGCCATTAAAGAAGCAACTGGGGTGACTAGTGAATTAACAAATCGTAATTTGGTGGAGAGTGAGAAGTCTTTATCACTCCAGACTCTCTTAATTTCCCTAGTGCGGTTGAGAAAATAATAATCTGCTTTTGATTCGCTGTGGAGTCGTGTTTTGTTGATTGGGTTTGTTAGGCGTTACTCCCCAATACTTGAATCTGTTAACCTGCTCAAGTGGTGTACCATCAAGCTGGATCTTACTGGACAACTGGTCATCACGGGGAGGATACCATAGCTTATTGTGTGCCACTTTTTATATTGTAATGTGCAGGGACCAGGTAGAAAACAGCTATTTTTGCTGAATCGGATTACACTGGATAAATATGATGATAATAAATAAAAAATAAAATTTGTTGTAGGTATACTGATCTCCTCCCATATTTCTTGCTAGCACGATGCACTTGCTCACTTCAAGGTTGGCAGATCGTCCTCTGAGTCAGCGATGAGAGCTATATTGTCAGAAAAACGGAGGTTTTTCTTTTAATTGTAGCCTCCACGTTTAGGCCCAAAGTTTTTACAGGTCTCAAAGGCTTCTGCTAAGATGTATTCGAGAACTAGGTTGAAGAGGTCTTGTGATAGGAAGACCATCCCTGGCGCAAGCAAATAGTTGTTTTTATACACTCTGTAAGATGTTGTTAAGTCTGATGCAGCTTTAGCCTTGGTATAAGATCTCTGATGATGTTGATCAGTTTTTGAGGACACCATAATGAAGCATCCCTGTAAGAGGCCAACGTGCCATACTCGATCGAAATGCCTTCTTGTAGTCAATGAAGACAGCAAAACCCTCCCATCTTTCTTCTCTAGGCGATTGTGGATTAGGAGCTTCAGGGCGAACGACGTTCAATGTGGAAGCGGCCAGGTCTGAACATGCTTGTTCTTCTGCTTAAGAATGGCTTCTTACCCATAGGGCTCATCCGGGTCCTTTATATTTCAGAAGAAATTTTGGGGAATGGTTAAGCAGGCTGATAGTCCTGTAGTTCTCACAATTGGTGATGTGGCTCCCTTCTTGGGCCATGCGTAAAAATGATAGATTTTGGCCATTCTTCTGGAATGCGTTCATTTATCCAGATGTCATTGCAGATGTGTGCAATTGGTCAATGATGCACTCACCACCATGCTAAAGCAGTTCTCCTGGGATCTCATAAGGAACCTGGGGCCTTTCCTGACTTCAGCTTTGACAGCGGCCTTCAACTTCAGAACGGAGAATGGATGGCTCACTATCAAGAGTAGAACGATAGTCCCGTTATATTGAGGGATGTGAAGACAGGATGGGTCAATGGTAGCTGATTGTTGTAGAGGGGCCTTACATATCAAACCATCTTTGTTGATATTTCAGCTGGATTGGAACGAATCTCACACAGTACGTGATGCGGATTAGAGTAGAGTTGGATGTAGGTCTTCTATCTACACCCTTAGTTATGGTATTGATGGGTGTTGACGACATCTTGCTCTGTTCGGTTGCATGTTCTTTCAAAGATGTTAAAATTTGTCATTGTACACATTTTTCTTGTCAGCTGCAAGGCCTTTTTTAATCAATCTGGTCAAGTGTTGTACTCTTGACGAATGTTAGGGATCTTGAATGGCCCCTTCTTCCTGCTTTCCTTTTTATCTGTCCGTTGCAAGAGTTGCAGCGGAGAATTCAAGGCTTCTTCTTTACCGATGAATTCCAAGGGACTTCACATGCTGATGCTTTTGATGATGTGGTGATTTTCAAGCAAAGAGTCTGATTGGATTCATCTTGTGTCTACTTCATCATTCAAGCAACCCGAAACCGTTTTGTATTTATCAAGCTGAAATTCATTTTCTACCACTCAGGTCATAAAGCGTGTAAGGTTCCACTTCGTTCTTCTTTTGGCCTCTTCTTCTCAACTTTGAATTTCACTCTCAGCTTGGCAATAACAAGGGAGTGGTCTGATCCAACATCAAACCACTTTGAAATGATTCTGTGTTATCCACTGCGATCTCCACCCTATCTCTAAATCAAAGAATTCAGGTCAATCATGTTCTTAGTCTTATGATCGGGTGAAACCATGGCACTTTCCGGGAGGTTTTGTTGAAGAGAGTGTTGGATATTACGAGGCGGTTTTTTTTTTGCAAAAATATAAAAGCGTTCACCTCTGTCGTTCATCTCTCCAGATCCATGTCTCCCAATAGTAGGTCCCCACCTCCTTCATTTAAATAAAAAAAATAGAAAAAAGGCCCAATTGGGCGCAAAATGTGTTAAAACTGAATCCCCAAGTTATAAGCTGTAATTTACATAGGTTAGACACCTTCCTGTTATTAAAATAAAGGAAAATTAGAAAAAACGCCAATGGGCGCAAAATGTGTTAAAGAACTGAATCCCCAAGTTATAGCTTTAATTTAACATAAGTTACCCCTTCCTGTTATTTCAAATAAAGAAAATAGAAAAAAAACGCCAATTGGGCGCAAAATGTGTTAAAACTGAATCCTTAAGTTATAAGCTTTAATTTAACATAAGTTACCACCCAACGACGTAAATATCCCATTCACGAAGATTCTCCCAACAGCGTACCAAAATCAAGTGCCCAAAAGTATTATAATAAGCATACCGCACTTCATTATCAAAGTTTTGGGCACCACCATATTTGGTTTACGTATCGTCGCATTTGGAAAATCCTTAATGCATATGTATGAACACTCGGTATTTTCCGTTCGTCACACTTTAGCTGAGTGAACAACAATAACAACCGATGCCACATGCTATCCACTCTGGCTCAAATATCTCTGTTTCCTAAGCAAAAGTAACAGGGGTCCATCGGGATACTTTTTGTGCATTAGGAATGCAAGGAATCTTTTTTAGATGCATGGTTTCTTCCTTCCATCGATTGATTTCCGCATAATTATTGAGAAAAATTGGTCGATCGGACAATGGAACACGGGTGCTTGTGCAGTAACAGCGACGACAGCGCGCTGGATATGCGCAACAAAAAGGATGGCGCGCGAGGTGTGAGAGAAATCGGTTACGCTGCTGGCCTATTATATAATAGGCGCGATTCCCCTCTTGGTTTATTATTCCAGCTCTGTGGTTACACCTTACTGTCATTTCAAATAAAGAAAATAGAAAAACACCCAATTGGGCGCAAAATGTGTTAAAACTGAATCCTCAAGTTTTAAGCTTTAATTTAATGTAGGTTACACCTTCCTGTCTTTTCAAATAAAGATGTTACCTAAAACTTCGTCTTAAATAATATCAACACAATGCATGGTAAAAGCTTCAATCATTATATAACTCTACGTGGCCTGATCATTTTCTTACTTATAACTCTCCTATTTGTTACCCTTTATCTATCCCTGCAACGTTTCAACCAAACTCCCATCAAAAGCCAGTCTTGGCAGAGACTAAAATCAAAGAAATGCTTTTTTAAGGCCATTTAAAACATGCAATGATGTTATTCTTTGTCTGAAATTGCATCGCATTACACACCCAACACTAAAACTCCAAAATTAATAGTAGTACGTAGATCATTTTCATAAAAGAAACATTTAATGAAATGACCTTCAGCTATAGAAATAGACTCCTTCGCAATTTTGAGAGCAGTGGTTTCTATAGTCGGGTCGCTAAGGCGACCCGACAAAAAGAGAGCAGGGGATTTGCCTACTTTGTTTTTGCAAGGTGCACCTGTTAGATTGCACAATAGGGGAAATGGGGAATTCCCCAAGATGTAAACTTAGAAACTGAGTCAACTCGTTTATGCTTTAAGATCAAAACATTGTAAGATCAGGGAATTTCCTAATAAAGTTATATATGTGAAGTGATGTAATTCAGCTGATGTAATTTATGTGAATTCCAATTGGTCAGCTAGTGCAAGGTTATGTTTATGCATGATTCTGTGGTAATATCTATTTTAGACTGGGAACTTTGTGAAGGCAGTATATAATGGAGATTTGAGTAAAGTCTCTCCGCCAGCATCCTCTAGTAACAAGTAGCTTGAAGTTATAGCTAGTTCTAATCTGCAATGTGTAGCAGACTTGTAAAGTACCATAGTGCCAGGATTTATAATTCCATGTGAGCCGAAGTCGCTGTCATTATTCTACTGTCGTCTTTGAAGCCAAAAGTGCTGGGAATCAAAATAGGATTCCAAATTGTGGACAGATAGAAATCGTGGTGATTATCTTGGACTGATATACTGTGGAATATTAGTGTCGTCGAGGGACTTATTTAACCTTGTCGTCTTGAACCGCTGGACAAAAATTACCTTCAGGACTGAGAAGATTCCCATGGAATATATTACCTGAGGAGTTTTATGAGAACTTATGCGCTGTCATTTTGGAGTCTTCGCTGTGAGGA
Source organism: Ophioderma brevispina (assembly GCA_023653785.1). Lineage (NCBI taxonomy): Eukaryota > Metazoa > Echinodermata > Ophiuroidea > Amphilepidida > Ophiodermatidae > Ophioderma > Ophioderma brevispina. The sequence goes on from JAMKCH010079429.1 coordinate 23,732, forward strand.
CATATCAACGTTGAACTGCAACGTTACTTTTAGTTTGAGACATAAATGAACTATGAGTAAGATTAGAATTGTTAAGTGCAATTTTGAATTGTATAGATAATCGTGCTTTGGACATACCAAATTCTTGATCCAATCTGATTCAAATAATTTTAAATCTGTTTTGTTATATAAAATTCAGATCACTTGTGCACAAGGCTCGTTTATTTGTGTTTGAAAGGTATTTCTGACCTTAGACGTCCACGAGACGTCATAACAGAATATATATATATATATATATATATATATATATATATATATATATATATATATATATATATATATATATATATATATATATATATATATAATAGGCGAGGAGAATATCTTCGACGGAGGCAACCTTTGTGTCACCAAAAGAGAAATAATGACTTGTGTCGTAAACAAAAGAGAAATAATGACTTGTGTCACGACCTGTTCGACGTCACCATGGGCAGCTACGACGGCGCTGAAGTTTGTGACCTCATCGGTTTGTACATCCTCAACATACTATCCAAGAAGTTCGACAAGGGGAAAATTGGACTCTACAGAGACGACGGCTTAGCAGTTTTAAACAGAACATCCGGCACCGCATCCGACAGAATCAGGAAAGACATCATAAAGACATTCAAAGATCTCGGCCTCAACATCACCATCGACTGCAACCTGAAAGTCACCAACTTCCTCGACATCACTCTCAACTTGGACAACGGCAGATACTACCCACACCGCAAGCCCAACGACGGACCAGTCTACATCCACACGCTCTCCAACCACCCACCAAACATCATCAAGAACCTACCAGCCTCCATAAGCAGAAGGATTTCAGCTATTTCATACAAATCGATACTTCAAAACGCCAATCAGCATTCTACAACGACGCTCTGAAAACCAGTGGATACAAAAGGAACTCACATACAGAGAACCATGCAACAGGACGACCCGCAAACGTAAACGTATCATCATCTGGTTTAACCCGCCTTTCAGCAAGAACGTCTCCACCAACATCGGACGATCGTTCATCAAGCTCATCGACAAACATTTCCCAACCGGATCCAAACTCAACAAGATATTCAACCCGGAAACCAAACACCGTCAAGATCACGCTCCATCTGCAATGCCCAAAGGTCGCCAGGATCAATCAAAACCCACCAACACAAGAATCGCCGCAAAGGATATTCAAACCTACCCACTGGATGCAACTGCCGAAAGGACCTGTGCCCACTACCAGGAAACTGTTTGAAACCTAACAAAGTAGCGGAACAGGGACTTAACCAACTTTACATCGGACTTACGGAACCAACCTTTCAAGCTAGATTCAACAACCACAAACATCCTTCATAAATAACAGCAAAACCAGAACAGCACAAACTCTCCAAGTCGTGTGGGCAGCTCAAGAAGAAAAACCAAACACACACCACGACAATCACATGGTCCATCGTATCCAGCGCCGACCGTACTCCCCAGCGGAACCAAGAAATTGCGACCTCTTTGCCTCACCCAGAAGCTGTCTATCCTCAATGCCGACAAACGCAGACTACTCAACAGCGACCCGAACTGATATCCAAGCGCCGGCCACCGAGAACAATTCTACTTATCAAACACGTCCAGCATCACCTAGGATAATTACTACTACCATACCTCTCCGCCGTCCGCAACTTCTTCCATCTCATGGGCCGCCTCTCCGACCACCAACTTCTCTCTAGGACGTTCGCAACACCGCTAATATATTCTCCGCATCCACCGAATACAAGCCAGATTGTCTGATGATCGCAACAAGCGTGAAACTCCGAGTAACAACTAACCGCATATATCCAGCAGGTTCATCAATTTATCTCGCTCTGCTTTCAAGCATTGAGCATTCTGCATGAAGATAGTCTTCCTCGGTCCGTATTTTATTTATACTATATATAGTATAGAGAGGAGAGAGAAGATATTCGAAGTCTTGCGTAGCACTGGGACTCATACCATATCATACGTAGGGGGTCGAAGAGGCTGGTTGATAATACAGGTGCAATGTTGAGATATATCAGAGACACACGTTCGGGTCTACAACCCGTTAATTACCCTTTACATATATAGATATATATATATATAATTATATATATATATATATAATATATATATATATATATTATATATATATATATATAATTAACCAATTAAAGTTGAAACCATCGTTAAGGTAAAAAAAGTGCTCAACCCAAAATTGGGAGCTTGACATAAAAGGTTTCAGACTTGTGATTCAACACAGTCATGCTTTACAGATCTGTTTCATACGGACCAAGGTCCTATATCAAAGCTGAAGTGAATGAAGATGAAAACTTCTTCTACTTAAATCACTAACTACCCAAAATACCATGTCTAGACATGATAATTATATCACAGAAAGGATTACAATCACTTAATGCTAGTTATCACAAATCAATCAAGAAGTCACATATGTAATGACAACCCGCAAAATAGTCTGAAATGAGCAACAATATCGCAAGCGATTCCAAGGATCACCTGTTTTAATCCGCCTTACAGCGAGAATGTAGCTACCAACATTGGCAAAACAATTCTTTTTCGATTGCTCCGGTACAACTGTTTCCCGCCATGCAAAACAACTTCACACCCGTCTTCTCAAACAGAACACTATCAAACTCAGTCTATAGCTGTATGCCAAATGATCCAGCGACATCATAGGCACAAGCAACATACACAATAAATCAACTCTTGCAAAAACTGAACCCAAACCTGATGAAACAAAGAATGTAATGCCGCAATAGCAAATGAGTGCCCGTTGGAAAACAAATGCCTTACTAAAGGAGTTGTATATCAGGCCACTGTAACTAGACAAGAGAACATGAAGAAGGAAACCTATATTGGACTCACAGAGAACAGTTTTCAAATCTAGAGTCTCCACTCACAAATACACCTTCAACCATGAAGAATCAACATGGCCACAGCTTCTTAATGATATGTGTGGTCCGTGATGACAAAAAATTCAAATTCTCTATCAAATGGAGGATAGTGATCAAAGCGAAACCTTATTCAACCGCCAGCAAAAATGTAACTTATTACAAGGGAGAAATATTTATCATCAACAAACGACCCATTGTCTCTTTTTGAACAAAGGGAATGAGCTGCTTCATCTTGCCGACAAAAAGAAACCTTAATTTATACATCTTAATTGTGCTTCCATATTGACTTCTTGGAAATTGCTGTATCCCCTAATTGTCTTTTTATAATCACTCGGGTTTATAGCCTTGTCACCATTATTGACGTTTTTACTATATGTGACTCTTGATTGATTGTGGATCATATAGCATTTAAGCTGATTTGTAATCCTTTCTGTGAGTTAATTATCATGTCTAGACATGGTATTTTTGGTAGTTAGTGGCATGTGATAGTAGAAGTTTTCATCTCATTCCACTTCCGCTTTGATGGAATTTAGGAACTCGGGTCCTTATGAAACAGATCTGTAAGCATGAGTGTTGAATCTTACAATGTATGAATGATACCTTATTAATTTATATTATATTATTATTAGATATATATATATATATCTATATATATATTATATGATATATATATATATATATATAATATATATATATTATATATTATATATATATATATATCTATATTAGCCCTCTTGTTATTATAAAAATGTGGGCGTGATGGGATGGTCAGTGGCTTACGGGTCATTGATTAAATTCATTTGTGGATTGCATTCAGCTCTGTGCTTGCACTGATGAGAACACAAAGTTCGAAACGGTACTATCTGCAGATTGAGTATACGCTCCTTTCATGCTGTTGCCATTAGGTTGGCAGTGTATGGTTTAGTTGAGTTCACTCTGTTTTCCATTCAAAGTACAAAGAAAGCATTATACACCAGGACCACGCTGAACTTGAGGATCAGCAGACTGAGACAGGCAGGGGAAAAGACAATTCATAACAAAAATCGACTCCTTAAAAAAAAGATGAAAACTAGCAGGAAACTCGGGGTGTGGAGAATCGACAGCAATGAAAAGAAATACGTACGGCCGTATTCCTTTCCAAACGTGTTTTACAACTTTTTAGTTCATAATCGTTTATATCTCTGAAATAGTGAGGTAGTTATGAATGATTTTTGAACGACGGTAAAAGCATCAATTGTCATATTATACACAAATGAAAGTTTACAACGTTTTATACTAACAAACTAACTTAATATCGATATTAACTTTTGAAAAATACTCCTATTCGAATTGTTAGTGAATTCGACTCTTATCCACCTCACCTTCTTTAAAGATAACGATTATTTGTTTAAACGATTGTTAAACATCTTCTAAGAATAACGGCAGTGGCGTAACAGTGGGGGGGGGGGGGGGGGGGGGGCAGGGGGCCGCGATCCCCTTCCCTGCCACCCCCCCCCCCCCAATGATCTGACCGTGTGCATTGTCTATGGAAAAGGACCCAAATTCGCCCTCAACATGCCTCTGGTACTTGGTCACTTGTTGGTATTTCCTCCAAAATACTCCATGGTAGAGTTTTAACTGGAGGTTTCGGAGGGTTGAACGGCTAATGAATAATTTAAGTTCATTTATGACTGCAGCTTTGAAAAATGAGATTGTTATTTGGGTCATGGTCTTCTGGTTGAGTTTATTCCATGTCTTGACGGTTCTGGAAAAAAAAAGTTTGTGTAGACGTCGGTACTAGCGTAGCGAATTTCAAATTGGTTTTGAGTAGTCCATCTCTCTGTCTATTTTGCTTAGGATTGGTGTAGATGAATATTCAATTCGAGTTGCCCTTAATAAATCAGTTTATATAACAAGTAAAGGCGAACGCGCTTTCCCTTTTTTGTGAAGTGAACTCCATTCGAGTTGATTGATAAGATCTGTAACCTGACTGGGCCCCTCCCATATGTTGGTTACAACACACGTGCTGCTTGCGTTGCATATAGCATTGATGTTTTGGGCTGTACAAGGATCCCATGCTGCAGTTTCATATCACTAGGAGTTACAATAAGTACTGCATCCACCATCACACAGTTTCAGTTGGTTTGGTAACTTACTTTGTACATACATTACAATAAACTGAGCTTGTGTGATGTGGGGGTATCATATATCATAACCCAAAAATCGGTGGTTGTATTTTCTAATACATTGGTGAATGAAATCTACTGAATGTGCAAGGGGGGGAATTGAGCTTTTATTTGCTCATAGTTAATACTCCCTCCAGGGACAAAGAGAGATCCAATGTTCAATCTTCAATGTTTATTCCACTCAGACCATAACAGTATGGCTATACATTTCAATGTTGTACAAAAATCGTCGTCTGACATGGAGGAGAATACCAAAAGGCCAAACGAGGTAATATCCCCTAAAGAAAAACACATTTACAAGTCTGATATTACACGTATGAATATAATAAATATAAAACATACCAAAATACTCCTATATGAGTCAACAGTTAGGGTTTTGTGGTCTGATAATAACTCATGCATAAATGAGATACATTACTCATATGCGTCACTCATACTTGTTTTCAATGAATTCTTAAAAATGCGGACATGTTTTGCACGTTTAATATCACCAGATAAATTGTTCCAAAACGGGGGAATGAAATCTACTGAACTGTGCCAAGGGAATTGAGATTTTATTTGCTCATAGTGTATACTCCATGGGATCAAAGAGAGAAAGATGCTTGCATAAGGACATTGGTTACGCATATCGGCGAAGTAACTGATTTCTGCGCAGTTATTATTGTCTAATTATACCTTTCAATACTCTGGGGTATGTCGAGTGCAAAGGTTGCACATTTGATTGAAAATGAATAAAATGTCATCACAATTTCTTTTCCTAAATATCAGTGACCAGTAGATGTATATCATGCTGCATTGACTCGAGCAAATAATAGCACTGTTGATATCCCGTAAATCCACTCGGTATGCCATGGTATGCGGAGGATAAAGCACTTTAAATTATTTTATCTGGAAGTACAGAGCCATTGTTATTACCCATACAGTTGAAACAGATTTCAGGTGCTAATCACCCGATTAAGATTGAGCTATTTTTTCATGACGCAAAGCACAATATACTTGTCCTCTTTCACGAATAAATAAACCTTAGGCTTCTACTGTGCGTTCAATTAACTTTGACCGTATATTTCATAATTTTTCCGAAAAAGAAACAAAGATGAACAAAAATCATGAAATAAAGTTGTTTGGCAGACTGTGAGCTAACATCTTTTTGCAGGAACAAAACTTAACTGACAGTAACTTGGTGCGTAACCCCATTTCTATTCAATTTACCGCGTTGTTAGCATAGGTCGCTAAACCCCCTTTTTTTGGGGTTGGTACATTTTTGACCCCACTTTGTCTGCTCCCAGTCGAATTCAGCAGCCTTTACGGAATAAAGTACAGTATTACATGCACTTTATTCAGTAAAGGCTGCTGAATTCGACTAGGAGCAGACAAAGTAGGGTCACAAAATGTACCAACCCTTTCTTTTGTATTTTTCTAAATTCATGGTGGTAAATGATAAGTTATGGATCTTGGTTCTGCACAAAGTGTTAGGTCACAGTTTACCAAGCAGCATATCCACCATGAGATTGTTCACATTAGTTTCTTTTTTCAATAAATGATGAAATATACAGTCAAAATTATTGAACTCACAGTAGAACCTCAAAGTTTATTTTAATCGCGAACGAGGCCAGCTCAATCCAAACTGAGTAGACGTTTCATATAGAAGTCCCAAGTATACAAATGAGGTATTTCTATTGATTCCGTCCCGCGCTACTGAACAACATCATACAGAGCATGACGGAATCAATGGCAATACTTGGGAATTCTTGGGGATAACGAGTCTATAACGCCTGACATCTTTTCAAATGCATGGACAGAAAGATGGCTCTGCAGTTCCAAATAAACAAAGGGGAATCTGAAGTCCTTTGTCCCTTGAATACCAGGTGGATTTACTTATCAATAATGCCATTATTTGCTTGAGTCAATGTAGCATAGTGTATGTCCCTTGATCACTGATATTCAGAAAAGAAATTGAGATGGCATTTTATTCATTTTCATGAAAATGTGCAACCTTTACAATTGCCATACCCAATAAATGGTAATTATAATATTTATTATTTTAGTGGAAAAATGGTTTACTTCTGCGAAGTATGTAATCAAAATGAACAATATTTGAGGGCGGGCAAGAGTCAAGTACAGCTTTTCTTTTAGGGGGGATGAGCAGTGATAAAAATTCCGTCTAAGAAAGTTGAGAACCCGTGTGGCTTTTCCTGTTGTATGATGAGTCTGACTATTCCAACGAAGGTCTTTTTGTATATTGATGCCAAGATACTGGGATTGGTCGGTCTCTTCCATGGTGACGCCAAAAATTTTGTAGGACGGAGCACCTGGAGATCTCTTCCTTGTGACCCGCATGGTTTTGTATTTAGATGGATTAAATTGCATGCCCCAAGTATTGGACCACTTGACCATAGTATGGAGGTCTTGCTGGAGAGCCTCTTCATCCTCTACAGAAGCGATGGGCCTATATAGCAGACAATCATCGGCGAAAAGCCTTGTAGTACTGGTAATCTTTTCATGAATATCGTTAATATGAAGCAAAAACAGATGGGGGCCTAGAACTGTGCCCCGGGGCGTACCACTAAGGACTGGTGACCATTCTGAACAATGTCCATTCACGCAAACTCGCTGAAGTCGCTTTGTCAGAAAACTGGAGATCCATCTCTTAGTATTTGAACGAATGCCATAGAAGTCTAGTTTCATCAAAAGTCTCTGGTGGGGGATGACATCAAAGGCCTTCGAGAAGTCTGGAACTGCCATGTCGGTGGTCTTTTTATCGTCGAAATTCTTAGCCAGATCGTAAGTAGTAAGGATGAGTTGGGTCTCACAAGATCTATGTTTCCTGAAGGCGTGTTGATTCCCAGCCAGATGCTGTGAGCATACAAGTGTCGCATCAGGTTACTGTCAATGATATGTTCTTACAACTTGCAGCAAGTGCATGTCAAGGACACTGGGCGATAGTTTGCAGGGTCGGTGGTGGCACCTTTTTTTAAAGAGCGGGGTGATATTAGCTTTTTTCCAGTCCAGAGGTAAATCTCCTGTGTCCAAAGACTGCTGGAAGATAAGCCGCAAAATAGGTGCGAACTCTAATGCTGCTATCTTCAAAGCTTGCTTTTGAATTTGATCAGGTCCAATGGCTTTGGTCGGGTTTATGTTAAAGTCTGACTCAGAGATTTCTGAATATATTTTTTTTAATATATTAATTAAAAATAATCAACTAGAACTAAAGATAGTCACCTAGAATACTCAATTCCAAAGTTTGAGATGAATCGGAGTTTTCGTTTTGATGCAGTAAACATTGTTAATGTGTACATACATTGCCATGGATACTGGGGGGGGTGTATAACAAAATTTCCGGATCCGGAATTTTTAAACAAAGATGTGATTTTCTATATGAAGGACTTCGATTTGAGCTTAGCCATTTCACACAGTGATTAGTATATGGACAAGCATTATGTACATGCAAAAAACACAATTTTTTTGAAAATTGAGGGCGCCCTCATCAGGAAATCTCTGAGTCGGCCTTTAAAAGAAGTAACTTCTTGACACCTTCAATATCCACAGTGATTGGTGGCATATCAGGATATGGACTTGTTGGAAGATCGATCAGGAAACGATGAAGGAGTGACATCTTCATGTGTAAAAACGCTCTGGAATTGATTGGCGAGGGCTTCAGCTTTATCCCTGTCATCTGTGAAGAGTTAATTGTTAACCTTCAGTGTCGTCAGTCCTTCTTGATTTCACATATCTCCAGAAGTCTTTGGGTTGATCACTCTCAAGGACAGATGAAACATAAGATCGATGAGTACTCCTAATGGAACGGTCAACTTGTTTGCGAACTCTTGTAAACTTCTCCCAATCAAGTTTCTTACCACTTTTCTTTGCTCGGTTGTAAAATTTTTCTTTCTTACTACAGAGTCGCTTTAACTTGGTTGAAAACCATGGAGCACGCATACGTCCTTTGATGAGTTTGTGGGAATGTTCTTGGTAACAATGTCATTTAATGAGTTTTTGAACCACGTCCAATTTTCCTCAACAGATTTCTTCTCTGGTTGAAGATCGAAAAAATTCTTGGGCTAGTTTTTCCACCAGTTCCTTGAAGTCACCATCACTTACTTTCCTCGACAGGGGGACACTACGAGGAGTCTTAGTAGGAAAATTGGCAGTAATAATACAGTGATCACTAATCCCAGGAAGAGGGGAAACGTCACTAACTAAGTCAGGATGAGTTGTCAGCAATAAGTCGAGAGTATTCTCAGTCCCGTTGTTATCCCGTCTAGTAGTAAAGGTAACTTTTTGGGTGAGATGATTATTTGAGATCAGATCAGCAAGTGCAACTTGCAGCGCACCTTTAGGTTCTGGTTGAATGCCATCAGACCAATCGACATCGGGGACATTAAAATCGCCGCCCAATATAATGAGTGGAGAATTTGAAGAACTGTTTATTTAATAGAAATGTTCTCATCAAGCTGTAACAGTGGTGGGGTCTTGGCATCAGGAGGCCGATAAAATCGGCTTACTGTATTTTGCGAAACGAAACGAAACAGAACTCCCATTGGATTACACGCTTTATTCCGTCATGCATGCATAACGTGCATAACGGAATAAAGCGTGCCAATGGGAGTTCTGTTTCGTTTCGTTTCTATTCGTTTCGCAAAATACAGTAAGCCATAAAATCCACCAATGTAGAGGTTTTGCCCTGGTAGTGAAGCTTGACATCAAAGTTGTTCAACAAACTCACTGTCATCATGATTTAAATCGGTTCTCTCAAAGCAGGGTATTCTATTGTTGATACACACAAATACTCCTCCACCACGGGAATTCCTGTCCTTCCTGAAAACTTGAAGATGGGAGGGAACAATCTCAGCGGATTTTATAGATGAATCCAACCACGACTCGGTACCAATGAGAATATCCGGGTCAGCTACAAAAGATGTTAATAATGCAGTTTTTCCTTTTTATAGCAATCTTGATGTCATCACTCTTTGCTAATTTCCTGGATTTATTACCATGAAGTGGTTGATTTAGCTTCTGCTGAGCCGGTTGTTTAATGTCCGTCTGCAAGGGTGGTCTTCTAGTTGACCACCCAAATTATATTTGGGAACACTTGGCGAGTGGAATGGGAATTATTTAATTTTAATGATTGTGAAGCACGCTACGTCCGGACAGAGACCTGCTGCAACCGTCTTAAATCCGCAGAGAGTTTCTTAAGCAAAGTCAAAACATCTTGGTATTGAACCTGGGAGCATCTTCCACCTGGAGCCGACTCCTCATGGGCTGAATGGTGATGCCTCAACAGATTGAGAACCAGAATCTAAGGTTTCCTTAAAGAAGTGGGGGCTACCTGGAAGCAAATCAGGACACTACTGTTATGGCGCTATTTAATACTGAGTGAGTTGGTCCATTTAGTTATATTATTGCGCAATCTCAACCTCTTCTCAATAAAACAACTGGTCGCCCTTTGTTCGGGGTCAGTCATCGCCCAGTTCTGTACGTGAGAAGACGTCGGGTCGTGCTCTTTATTATCCTACGTTGGCTCGCGAGTTCTTTATTTATAGTAGATTCAACCCATCGTGTCACCTCTAGTACTTTTCCGAAGGTATGAGCATTGAATGTGGGGATGTGCAGTATGTGGAAACTGAAATGCCACGCTATTGAAACTGAATCATGCAGTCTGATAGCAGAGAAAAATCAATTCTATGCTCAGTGACAGCATTCAAGTCAACGTAAACGCATTTTAGTGCTGCAGCATCAGGTGAAAAAGGGCCTTAGATTTCTACCAACCAGGGCCGGAATAATAACATTTGCTATCATAGCTAAAAATTGATCATTGGGTTGTGTAGTTCATGAAAATACGTGATGACAAAAATAAAAGTGATGGCAATTTGAATAAACCAAGATTTTCGAAAATGGCCGCCATTTTAAAGGTAATAGCACTACTATGGTGACTTAGTGTTGGAATGTATGTTGTCTGGGTCAAGATGTTCAATATACAATTGCCAGAATTGTCTGAGTCATGGAAATTGATATACACGGCTATTTTTCAAAATGGCCGACATCTCGTCAAAGAAAACCGTATAATTCTTATTATATAACCTAAGAAGATGATTTTGGTGTCAAAATGAGTGTTTTCTGGGTCAAGGAGTTCAAAAATAACTATTATCAAAACTGTAGGATGACGGTAAAAGTGATGTTTTTTGCATTTGTCACTTTTTCCCAAGATAGCCCAATATTTTAAATACAAGTACCCAAGAGTGTTAACTTACTGCAATGTCAGGCTTAATGTGGCAAAGTGATAAAATATATTAACCCAGATGCTTGATAATTAATATCAACACAGTAACTCCTCCTTAGAACTTCCTTACTGCGCTTTATGACCCCTATGAACGAAAAACCCAAAACATTGACTACCAATAGGTGTGCACTTGACCATGACCATTTAATTGTTCGAAATTCGGGGCCATTTTACTCTTGACATATCTGAAATGAACAAATAATGGTTTCTATTAAAGTAATACCGGCCTAAATATCAAAATTCCCATGCAATTCCAGATATATGTTTTGGGTGAATACATATAGAGTAGTCAAGGTGTCACATTTTGGGTGTCACATTGGTAGTCCATGAATAACATGACTCACGACTCATCTGACAGTGCTGAGAATATTGCTGTTGAAATCCTTGACATCCACTTTGTCACCAAAATCGTCATCTTAGGCGCTGTATAGCATGCGATTTTGCCTTTTATATGTTGACCATCTTGGAAAATAGTGACGTATGAAAACTTTCATTACTTTTATATTCATCTGACAGTTTTGAAAATAGTTTTATTGAACTCCTTGACCCTGAAAATCTTTAATTTGACACCACAATCATCTTCGTAGGCTATATAATAAGAAATGTAATGTTTGTGTCAATAAAATGTCAGCCATCTTGGAAAATATCGGCACATGCAACATTTTATCGTTTTGGGAATAGTTTTATTGAACTCCTTTACCCAGAAAAAACATTTTTTTACACCGAAATTGTCCTCTTAGGTATTTTTGGCTTTAAGATGGCTTCTGTTTTGAAAAATGGCGTCGTATGCAAATTGCCATCACTTTTAATTTTGTCATCACCCGTTTTCATGAACTTCACATCCCTACGGTCAATTTTAGCTATGATGACAAATGTTATTATTCCGGCCCCGGTACCACTCTCCTAAACTGGTTGATGCTGCAGCACTATTTATAGCTACATTAACTCTCAAAACATTCCAACTAACCATTTGCTTCAATAGTATTCAATGTAACAGGTGAGTTGAATGTTATTGAATTTTGAGCATTTGCAGTTTGGATTCGAAGGAACAAAAGTCTTTGCACAATCTATGTAAAGGGCCATTCTCCGTTAAAGTGTTCAAGTTTGGTCTCCAAAATGACGAAATATCAACATTAAGGAATTCCTGAAAATCATTGAAAATCGTAATGTTTAATATTCTTAGAACACGGAACAATGCATGGGTGATCTTAAAATATATCCGATTTTTAGTATATTGCCTAACGTTAACACTTAAGTAACGTATCTGTCGTAACGTATCTGTCGGGCCTTTTTCTTAGTCGTGCTGTTCTTGATGAAAGTACGTGTTTCACCGACTTAGTCTCTATACGTTATCAGGTATTACACTCATACTAAAGCATGGTGTGGTATTCGACTTTATGTATCACGCCATATTTCAAGAGCGTAGCAGGAGGGACGTAACGTATCTGTCGCGGTATGAACGTAGCAGGAGGGATTTCTTTCATTACTAGGGCTGGAAATTGTTACGTTGAAACCAGATTTTTATGCAAAACATGTATAATATAACATTTACATCTTCTCGATTTATCACATATTGGAACATAGGTATTCAGTTATTTTTAGCAATTTTGTATCCATTCTAATTATTGTAACGTATCTGTCTGCAATATTGGCGACATGCTCTCAGAGAACTCTTGCGAAACTTTAATAATCCAATATTATCATGTTTTTAACTTAACAATTAGTGCATAATAGAGGCTGATAAAAATGCAATGCAATCTGTGATATGCGCTCTTGTGTAACGAGCAGGGACACATTTTAAAGAACGGATTTGGGCTGGCGACATGGCGAAAAGCAAGAATTATGCATCTTTAGCCTTATTGCTTGATACTTTCTCATCCGGATACAACATCTAGTCCGGATCATTTTGAAAACGTAACTCCTAAGTATAATTTATATTCATAAACATTCATTCTTAAAGGCCAAAAACAAAGCTTTAAACTGTGCATGACTGTGAGCGACACTAAAAACGACTTTTTGAACACTTTATCGGAGAATGGACCTAAAGGTAATATTAACATAATGGGCCAGATTATCTAGTTCATTCATGAAACAGGTGAATCGGGGAACATATTCTGCCTCCTCTCCTAACTAATCGACGCTGTCCAAAACTTTTCCTCTGGTGACACGATGGGTTGAATCTACTATAATATGAGTTGAGTTTAGTCATTTTATTAAACATTATAAGAATAAGTATATCTTTGCGTGACTTTTGACTTATTATCGAGTCCCCAAGTTTCCGTATAATATTTGGTGGAGGAAGTTCGGTCTCGGTACCACTTCTAAAGACGAGCAGAGCTGGACGACGATTAACCCCTATATTCGACAAGACAACGATACAGGTATGTTTATATGTATTTAGTTTGTTAAGAGATTGTATAGTAATTTGTTATTTTATTATATTTGATTGCATTTGATACAGATAATTTTGATTTGTCCGCCATAATTAAGTAGACTCCATTCTGATAGGTGTTTTGTATTTGTGAATGGAAGAACAGGAAATAAACGAACAAGAGTTAGCCATGGCTTCCAAGTATTGTATGGCAGGTTTCAAATTAATGTACCATGGCCTACCTTCCGAGGAATTTGATGAATTTTGTAGACACCATTCGATGCTCACGCTAGCACTCGCAAATTTACTACGCACAAACAAAATTATCTTTGCCAAACACTTTTGGGCTGGCAATGCATTAGTGTTTTTCAATACTTTATCAACTGAGGACAAATCCACTTTTGGCATAGTTAAACACCTTTGAAAAGTAATTTTTGAGGGAGATAGCTGGAAATGGCAACTTAAACTAGATTGTTATCCAGGAAACCAAAACAAGGGGATTCCGTGATGATAGGCAGCGCATGTGTTTAAATGTTCCACACAATTACAAAAAGGGGATACTGAATCAGATTTCACAGTTTGTAGAGGGCATTTTCCATCGATTAGTAGGGCTTTTGTATTTTTCCAATAACCAAAAATACTAAAGGGAAGCAGTTGAATCGTGTGGAAGATACTTCTATAAAAATTTGTGCCCACACCTCCCTAGTTTTAATCATTAAAAAGTGAAAACATTCTTGAAACGCGTATGACAATCTTGTATCATGCTTACGTAATGCCGTGGTTCATTGCAATACCCCCTTACAAGGCCGGGCTCAGAAACTTCAAACAATAGCTCAAGGTTCCAGTTTGGCGATCCGAGACAACGCCCGAGAATGTAATTCAAAGCAATCGCCTTCCACCCCTGTACACTTAGACCTGTGGGTACATTCCCAGAACGCTTTGTGCGTAATGAAAGACCTATTGTATGTTATCGATGTTTCAAACAAGGTCATATCAGGCGTCAATGTAGATCAAAACAAGATGCATATGGCTATCCTTTAAACTAAATAACCCGTCTGATAATCCAGAGTCAATTGAAGTTCAGAAATATTCAGATGGGTTTAATAATGTATCTGAACAAACTATTGGGAAATTTCCTGACAAGAGCAGTCATCCGCGATTTAATGTGGCACAGGTTCCCCATATACAGATACTGGTGTTATGCCTGATTTACATAGTGTCCATGGTTCGGAGGACATTGAAACCAATTTTGATGATCAAGTATTTATATCGGCCATGGTGAGTAATCACAACACTAAGTGCTTAGTCGATACTGCTTCTTCAATTAATTTAATTGACCATGATTATTGGCATTCTTTGGATATTTCGCGTACAATTTTGGCGTCTCGTCCTCGCGTACAGAAAGTGCGTACCGCAAACAAATCAATGTATATATCTGGTTTTGTTGTGCTACCTTTGTATATATATTCAGGGTAAAAAGTTTAGTGTGCCAATGAGTATAGCGCGGAATCTCGCCCTGTTATTCTTGGCAGAAAATTCTTGTCTCAATATAAGGCCAAGTTAGATTTTGATACACAGAAGTTGCGGTTACACAAAAAGAGTCCGTTGCGTGTCATTGAAAAACAAGTGATTCCACCTCATTCACAATCGGTTGTACGTGCTAGAGTAACAAACACGCTCCTGTTAGGCACGGTTGGATTGGGATCAGCCTGTTATTCCGAAGGCCCGCTATTCCGAAGGCCGCTTTCTGGAAGGCCCGCTATTCGAACACGTAATTCCTATACCCCGGGCCTCTATTCCGAATGTGAAATAATGTCCCTAATTCCGATATTTGTAGTAAACCGAGCGTATTCCAAGGCCGTCTATTTTTCGAAGGTCCCTAATTTTTTCCGAATATTTATAGGTGGTCCTATTTCCGAAGGTTTACGCCATATTCCGAATAGATAAAGGGTCCGCTAATCCGAGGGTCCGCTATTCTCCGAATTTAAATAAGGAAGGTCACGTATTCCACATTTTTAAAAAGGGTCCGCTATTGTCCGAAGGCCCGCTATTCTGAATATTTAATATGTCCCATATTTCGAATATTTTATAAGGCCCGCTAATCCGAAGGTCCGCTATTTCGAATATTAATAAGGTCCCGCTATTATTCCGAATATGAAATAAGGTCCGCTGGGCTATCTATACCGAATATTGAATAAGGCCCACCCCACTAGTCCATATTTATTTAAAACCAAGGGATTGATTTTTACCACTTAAGTGAACCAAGTGGTTTTCACTCCCGGTCCATTCCCCGATAAAGTGTTCAAAAGGTCGTTTTTAGTGTCGCTCACAGTCCTGCACTAAAGCTTGTTTTTGGCCTTTACGAAGAATGTTTATGAATAGAAATTATACTTAGTTATGTTTTCAAAATGATCCGGACTAGTAGTTGTAACCGATGAAAAGTATCAAGCATGTATGCAAAGATGCATAATCTTGCTTTTCGCCATGTTCTCAGCCCAAATCCGTTCTTTAAAATGGTTCCCGGCTCGTTTACACAAGAGCGCATATAAACACAGATTGCATTGCATTTCTATCAGCCTCTATTCAAGCCACAATTGGTTAATTTTGAAACATGAATAATATTGGATTATTAAGTTTCGCAAGAGTTCTCTGAAGCATGTCGCCAATATTGACGACAGATACGTTACCATAGATTCGAATGGATACAAAATTGCTAAAATCACTGAATACCTATGTTCCAATATTGTAAAATCGAGAAGATGTCAATGGTTATATTATACCATGTTTTTGCATAAAACTCTGTTTCAACGTAACAATTTCCAGCACTCTAGTAATGAACCGAAATCCCTCCGTTACGTTCTACGCGACAGATACGATTCCCCCTCCTCCCTCCTGCTACGCTCTTGCAATATGGTGTGATACATTACGTCTAATACCACACCATGGCTTAGTATGAAGGCAATACCTGATAACGTATGAGACTAAGTCGTTGAAGGCCCCCCACGTACTTTAATCACGAACCACGACTAAGAAAAAGGCCTGCCAGATACGTTACCCAGCTACGTTACTTAAGTGTTAACGTTAGGCAATATGCTAAAAATTGGATGCATTCTATCTAACGTGTTCTGAGAATATTAAAGTTTACGATTTTAAATGAATCAGAAGTCCTTAATGTTGATATTTTGTCATTTTGGAGACCAAACTTGAACACTTTAACGGGGGGGGGGGGGGGGGGGGGTCGTCCCCAAGGACACCACTTCACCGAGGGAATTTTTGTTATGAAATTTAACACACGTAAAGGTTCATAAGACAATCCCAAATCACACTAAAAAATGATTGAATTTGTTATTTGGGGCTGCACTTAGGGCACACCATTGTTTCAAAACACGCGCGACAAATGGACAAAAAGACGGGAACATTCAAATGAACCTTGCGCTCATAACATGAATTTTCTGAAAAACTTATTTTATGTTGATATCGACTCTAGTAAGACCCCAATTAAACACATATTTAACACAAAACTTGCAGTTTTAGGAATCCTGCATTTATTACGGGTGTTGCAAAATACACGTATTTTTCCCACAGAGTTTGTACAGTAACCGTTTAACAACAACGTTCCAAAATAAATTGTTTTCAGCACATAAAAGGTTAATTAATTTTTATTATTACATGTATGTGTGCACCATAATCACAAAAAAAGGGCTATGGTTCTTCGAGTTTTAAAAATTAACATCATTAATTACTAATGAACGCTTGGCCGATTTTATATTTTGGTATGAAACGAAGCGCATTTAACAGTTAGCAGACATTACAAAAAAATCGACAAAAATTACCACGCGTAAAGCACCCAGCGCGAAAACAAATTTTGGGGTCCATAGGAGTGTTAAAATTATGTCACTCTAGCCGCGACTTCTGTTGATAAAGAGGATCCTTACTGTAATGAAGGCGATCGGCATTTTTAGTTTTAAACATTCTCTTTATAGTAAATCATAAAAATAAAAAATGGGTTTGTTATGAACAATCTTTGGTAGATTCTATTCCTGACAAGGTTTTTATTTAAAGAATGAAATATGATTAAAAAAATTAAATAAAAATGGAATGCAAAAGGCGTCTCTGTGAAAATGCCTGTAGAATGACATGAGCATTTTCAGATAAGTGAATTTCTCTAAAGTGTTCATGTTGTTGACTCATATATTTGGCAAGTTCGGTAAAAAGAAACTAATTACAAAATAATGATTAACACGTAAGAGACCAACGTCTGTTCACTCTCCGGTAGTTCTCAAGGGGGGGGGGGGGTCCATGGGACCCAACCCAAAAGAACCACTTTAAACAATTATTCATACCACATTTAAGGGACCATTAGTCACCACCAAAATATGCAACAAAATGGAATTGCCCCATACCGCCTTTAATTAGGTGCAAAACATTTTTTTCGACATGCGTCAAAATCGGACAAATTCCACTTTAGAAAGAGTTTAGTTGTGTATATCTACTCCACATGGACCAATTTATAAATTAAAGCACAAAAAACTGTCATATCTAACAATCTTGCATTTTCGTAGGGTCGTACACTTTGGGTATTATTTGATTTACGTTTATACAGTAAACGTGCGTAATTCCACGATAATCAAATTCGCTGTCCTCAGCACGTAAAGGGGTAATCATTTTCATGCATATGTTCACGCACGGGCAGACAAAAATGGCACTCCCGTTAGTGCCCAAGGGGAGGGGGTTCCATGGGACCCAACTTAAATTGGGAACAGTCCGTTATTCCGAAGGACCGTTATTCCGAATTTAGAACTAGGTTCATTATTCCGAAGGACCGTTATTCCGAATTTAGCAACAGGTGCGTTATTCCGAGGGACCGTTATTCCGAATTTAGCCGTAGGTGCGTTATTCCGAATTAAGCAGTAAGATGTTTAATCCGAAGGACCGTTATTCCGAAGGACCGTCCCGTTTTTCCGAATTTAGCAATAGGGGCGTGTTTTCCGAAGGACCGTTATTCCGAATTTTACTTTATGACCGCTATTCCGAAGGACCGTTATTGCGAATTTTACATTGTGACCTCTATTCCGAAGGACCGTTATTGCGAATTTTACATTGTGACCTCTATTCCGAAGGACCGTTATTCCGATTTTTTTTTTAAATATTGATTTAATATATGTGTGAAAATGTTGATGTTTTGTAGTAAAATCTGCCCGTTTTGTATACTTGCAATAATTACATTTGTTGTTAAAGGACTTCGCTCGGTAGTATATAAACGCTTACTATAAAGGAGGAGTACACTTGGACCCAACATTTTATTTTTAACGCGTTATTTTTTACGCTGCATTATTTGGGCCCAGGATTTTATTTAAACTGTCGGGAGGCCCGCACTTCGCGCGGGTTCCCGCTGGCTGAGTGAACGGAGCGATCACTGAAATGGAAGCGATCACTGAAACAGAAGCGATCACTGATACTACGACGACACCACCTCAAACTCCCGTAATAAATTACCCGAGTCACAACATTCTTAACATTTTAAATAACTCAAGTTCCTGTAGTTCCAGTTGACGATATCAGTAGTTACCATTTTCTAACTAAGTAACCGGGCTGAAGAAACGTCAATTTTTAATCCCGTATAAATTTCCGTACATTTGAATCATCTTTTTTCTCAAAACTACTCCCGTGTCCTATTCCTAACCCGTGTTTCCGTCATACGCTTCATATCAGAAAACCAAGCGAAATAACAGAAGTTGTTATTGATCTATCTTGATCCTGTCGTACGTATTCCCATTTTTCAAATAATAAAACGTCATTATTTCATCCGCGTACTGTGTGCTAAACCCGTATAGTTCATGTTAGAGCCATTTGTTTTTTATCATAACTCCTCAAACTCCCCATAGATAGGCCTACAGTTTCCTGTCATCCTGTCAGTTTGACCCTCCTCTGGTCTTCCTTCCCCTTCTTTTTCGTTCTTTTTCAGTATTACCATCTCTGAAACTCTCTTCTAACCTCAAGTTCCTCACATTTCCTCCTCTACGAATTATATCGTTTTCCTCTCTCTTCGTAACCTAAAGACCCTAACAAATTAATTTTTCCCCGTCTGTCCCTCGCTCTGTCCTTTCTTTTATTTACAAAGATCGATTTCTCGACTGTCTTTTTCTTACTGTTTCTTTCTTTGCATCGTCGAGGTACTCGACTGGGCTTTGGTTTTCTATAGGTGTCTTCTTTCTGTCAACTTCCGGTCAAACTTCAATTTGCTCGTTCGAAACATTCTTTCATCATAATTGGACAGGACTTGGACCAAACATCAATGACCACGAACGCATAATATGTGACCCGACTTGTTTGGGGTCGAAGGTCACTAAAGAAAGGTCACAGGAGCCAAAAACGTCGTTTTCACACAAAAATCACTACTCCTCCTACAGATTAATGTTGCATGTAACATGATCGATGGATACGAAGCAGCTCGGGGACCCTTCATAAAAGTTATGCTCGTATGGGCGTCAAATGTCTAAGAGGAATTTCCTGCGCTCCGGCTAGTTTAAAATATGGAGCTTTCTATACCATTCGAGCAGAATATTTCACGCCGCACCTTAACAAATCAAACAAATATGCTCATAATTTCGACATTAGAATAATGATTTTGGAGTTTCCTACTTTGCTCATTGAAATATGATCTCGAGGATTTTATTTGCGTCAGGACAATTTGTCTAGACTTAAAAAATAAACGCACCTATTTCATTGAAATTGTTTAGAGATAATCTTTGTAAACTCGCTGTCATTTCATCATTTGTAAATATACTATGGCTAAGCAGAAAAAACTGGAAAGTGCAATGCCCTTGATATCACTTAGCTCAAATTGGCTGCAGGTCAGCCACTTCGTGTAATACTTACCTGTTTTCTTGTATGTCAATAGCTTTTAAATGTCATTTTCCCTCTTTTAGATAAATATATCCCCTGCATGACCAACTAATCAGGTCTGTCCTGGGGCATTGTGTATGTTTTTTATATCCTTTATTGATGTTTTCTTTTTGAATATTGGCAATAAAGTGATGCGAATAGAAAAATAAAAATCATATCTACAATATGCAAGGTGGTAGATTGATGCTAGTTGCACAGATGCATGTTATAAATTCCATACAAGGCAATGGAGGTCACTCAAGGGTCAAAGGTCATTTTTTTTAAATGCTCCGATGTGACTATCATTAATTACACTGAAATGATCCTTATGACATTCAAGGTGTTTAAATAATATTTCGTGATTAATTCCGTTTAGAGGGTCCAAAGGTCACTACCCCCTCGAGCTGTGTTTTCTGATCTGTTTCCAGATCTACTACTGTCCTCTCTACTTTTGCCCGTTTGTTTTTTTTACTTCTATTTTTTTCTTTCTTTTTCTCTCCTATGGCTTCCGTCTCTCGCTCTCTCATCTCTCTCTGCTCCTCTCTCCTCTCCTCTCTCCTCGTCTCTCTCTCTCTCTCCCTCTCGAGCTCTTCTCTTCAATAATTACTTTCTGTCCATTATTCTTTGTCTCTTGTTTTTCTCTCTGCCTTTCTGAATTACCCTCTCTCCCCTCCCTCTTATTATATCCCTCAACATTTTCCCCTCTTTCCAACTCTCCCTCTTTGACCACCTCTCCCTATCTTCCTTTCTCCCTCGTTCTTTTTTTTTTTCTCTCTCTCACTCTTTCCAAATTTCCCCCCGTTACAAATTAAAATTACGTATACGTTTTCTCCTCGTACCCCCTCTCTAATCATTCGTCTCTCTCTCTTCACCCTCTCCCCCTCTCTCTCTCCTCTCTCTTCTCTCCCTCCCCTCCCCCCTCTCTCTCCCCCCTCACTCTCAAAACTATCAATCCCTCCTTCTTCCGCACCCATTCTCAAAAGGCCTCTCCCTCTTAACGTTTTTTTTTTTTTCCAGTGGCATATACCAGCGGGGATGCTTAGCTAGACGTAATACGATCACGCGAATCATATACGCGCGCCGTGACACGCACGGCGAATGCGTTCATGCCACAGATATAGTGTATATCTGTGGTTCATCACTGCCATCATCATGGAGTCACAATTGCATAACATACGGCTCGTTTGGCAAACCGCAAGTGCTTAATAAATTAAAATCTAACTCTATGGTTGATCAACATGACATGCCTATGAACAAACAATTAAGGGGCAACTGAAGGCTAGGATTGCTAGTACTCACCTGAGACCAACCCTGACATCTCAACCTAATCACGAACTGACGCTTATTGTCCCTGAAGATATTCCTCAAATTTCGCTGCTGGAACACCTACACTGCAATGAGGAATATCGTTATGAGATAACAGTGGATGGTGTGCCTTGTCTATTCTAAGATTGGACTGCCTATTCTCAGAGAATACAGCCTGGAACCAAAAAGGCTTGAACTGATGATATTCACCATCAACATTCACCATTCAACAGAGAGTGGTCCCATACTACTATCACTTGCCCATATTACTATCACTATCGTCGACCCAAGCGAAATCTGGGGAGCTGTTATGGGGAATATTACAATCTAAGTGCTGATAGGATTGTGCGCTTAGCCAGCTGCCGGCCTAGATGAAGCGAAATGATTGTGACGATTTCCCTGACGGCAGCGTAATATTAATAGGCAGGAAACAGTGCTTTGTCTACTTGTGTAAAAGGCGCTATATAAATCTCATTATTTTATTTATTGCCTACTGTCCTCCAAAGAAAGCGATAGAGGTAATAGCCTGGTATGATAAACACCTAGACCTTCTCATTACCAAAACCAATGCTAATATATGCATCTTGACCGAGGATTTTAACTACCATCATCGTGAATGGTTCCATTTGAACAGTAGGCCTACATCTTCAACTGAAGCTGAAGGCAAATTGCTTCTGAAGCCACTCAACTTGGCAACCGCCTAGATCTCATCATCCCCAATGCTCCAAATCTTTCTTCCCCATTCTCCATTGATCACGGCTTTGGAACATCAGACCACTACCTTGCCAAAATAACACTGCAAGAATCTCCATTATCTGATATGACTCAACCAAGGTAAGTTTGGCTGAACAAATTGCGGAAAGGAATGGATGCAATTCCAATTCTTGCCGCAACTCCATGGAATAGTCTACTAATAAGAGACTACCCAGATAAACCTTGTGAGAATGTGAGAATATCACCAACACCAACAGTGACGCCATGCAAGAATTCATCCCGCAAAAGGTGATCAAGCCGTTGAAACTTGGTGGAACGAAGGCTGGGACAAATCCTCTCTAAAGAAAAATGTTTGTGACGAATATAAATCCCTGGAACTCCAGAAGCCTCGCCTAAATTACAACAAGGCTAAGAAACGAGTACACATTGGTTTCTAAGAAAGCTTGCCTTCCACTCACAAGATCAGAGTCAAAGATAAAATGATCTCCATACCGGAGTCCAGTCCATGGTTGGTGGTGGACAGCTCGTCCGCCTAGTTGGTAAAGGAGCAAAATCAGGCAATTCCACATACTTTTCTGCCAAAGAGACGCGGAAGCTTTGCCGACTTTCTTCGTGAGAAGTCTACCATTCCGGTCTGAAAATGAACAAGCACGTCTCAGCTTCCTCAGAAATCGTTCCAGCTGTGGCCAACATGTGTTCTGGTTAAGGAGGTAAAAAACAACTGTTTGAAACGAGATGTGTCAAAAAAACCCTCCGGACCAGAGAAATGCTGCTTCCAGAACTGGTTCCACTGGCACGTTTATTCCAACGTTGTTTTTGATCAGGTCCACATGCCATGATGTGGAAAGTACCTGAAGTCCCTAATATAATAAGAATAATAATAATACCATATTTATAAAAGGCTTTTATAAGTAACAAGACCTTCCAAGCCGCTGTAACAAAACTAGAAAAGCTTGAGCCTAACTTAAAAGAGACTGAAGGCATGGCAAGCATATGAATATAGATGAGCCAGTCATACAAAGCATAGACACAAAAAGCAAAATGATTGTATAAACACAAATGCACTCATTAAATTTTTGCTTAAAATTAATACACCACATAGATGTCAATTTCAATTACAACGTAAATTAAAATGGCGTACATAAAAAGCCAAAAATATTACACAACCAAGTTTTAAGTTTAAAAAAATCGTGATATAGTCATTACATCCAGCAACCATTATTGTCACAACTGTGAAGACCCAAGCATTCGAAGAGGCTGACAATCAGGAAACATTCCTGTATCCCCGGCTCCCCGCAAGTAGGCCCTCCACAAATTGAATAAACAAATAAATGCACATACCATCCAACCATAATTCAATTGTAACAAACAAGGCAAAATGGTAATAACTAACATTACAGAGAACAGGATTCATAGATGCGAGAATGTATCTTTTCCCAAGTCCAAAGCAAAATTTTGGACCGGGAAATGTTTCAATGTTTTATTCATCATAACAATCGTAACTTGAACAAGAAATGAAAATACATATATTAATTCATAATACAAAAGATAAATTTGCCAAACTGTCTCAAAATGATCTTTTGATGGCGATTGATTATGGCTAGACACATTAATGGACAACGCGATAGGGCTTATGGTTAATTGCTGGCCCTGTAAACCATATCACAAGTAAAATATCTCAATATTACAATATGGCACAAGTAGGGGATATATAAAATAAATTACATAGGTAAATATACGTAAAAACGAACCAAACCAAAAACAAACCATATATCAATGCTACAGAAACACTTAACAGGAATAAAGGATACGGGAAGGACAATGACACAGACTTTTCAACATGTCTTGCTGAGGTATGTATTACTATCGCATAATGGGAAGCAGAGGTAGAAGAGGTAGAGGTGGAGAAAAAAAGTAGAGTAGCGATAGAAATGAAGGATAATAAGTGAGGAGGAGAAAAAAAGGACCTGGGGGAAAAATATTAGATTGTACTGGTTTGTAGGTTTTTTTGAGTTGCAGCTTTAAAAGTATTTTTTTTTTTGTAATGTTTGTGATGGATTCTGGAAATCATTCCAAAGTTTTGCGGCCGTGATACTGAATAATGTACTTTTCAGAGGAAGATTTTGGGAGGGGAAAGATGAGTTTGTCGCTTGTCTGGTGTTATAGCTGTGGATTTGGCTGTCCTGTTAGTGATAAGTAATTGCTAAAGTTCGATGTAATACCATGTTTTGATGTCAAACATTAGAGCGCCTGTTTGAATTTGGTTAAGGGTGGCTCTAATTTCAGTGTTTTTTCAGTGAGTTAAATAATGGCAAAGTGGTGAGGTCTAGGGTGAGTTTGTGATAGTGCTAATGGCCCATTTTCTTCTGTGTGATTTTAGTTTTTTTTGGTGAGTCGTGAATGATAGTTGGAGGAGGCCCAGATGATATTACAGTTAGCTAATGTATGGGAGACTAGTGTGTTGTAAAGTGATTTTAAATGTGTGGTCTGGAAAATGGTGTTTTAACTCTGTAGATTGTACCAATTGCGTGAGACGCTTTGGTATGAACAGAGTTGAATGTGTTTCATTCCCTTTTAGTTTGACGTCGATTGTGATGCCAAAAATTTGTTTTAAGTGTACCTGGGAGATTGTCTGGCTATTCTATGTTAATGTTTGTGGATTGGTGTTTGTGTGTAGGAGAAAAGCATGTAGTTAGTTTTTTTGAACCATTGAGAGAAAGTTGGTTTTCCCCGAAAACCAGTCCGTGATTTTTGCAGAGTTGCGTGATTCATGCTGTTAAAGAGCGCATTAAGTTAGGGTTTGAGAGAAAAATTGTTTGGTCATCTGCAAATAAGATTAGTTTTTATGGGTGTTTTGTAGAGATGTTAGTGATGTCATTATTGTAACATGGATGAGAGTAGGGGTCCCAAGGATTGAGCCTTGCGGGACGCCAACTGTGATAGGGGTTGATGGTGATGCGGGGGTGGGGTGGAGTTGGAGTGTACGTAACTGATTGTGAGCGGGTGGTTCGGTAACTCCTGAACCCCTCAGGCTACTCCACGGACACCGTAATGATAAAGCTTGTGAAGAAGATGTTGTGGGCCATAGTATCGAAAGCCTTGGAGCGATCCAGGAATACTCCCATGTGTGGGGAGTTATTTTTTAGTGCGAAGGTTTGAGGTTGGTTGTTAAGTCAAGGAGTGCCATGTAAGTGATCGTTGGGCCGGAAACCGTATTGTTCATCGACAAGAATGTTGTGTTTTGAAGAATGTAGACAGACGTGTGTACTGGATTTTTTTCAAGTAGTTTGAAAAGATGGAAGAACAGAAAATAGCCTGTAATTTGAAATGTTATTGTGAATCTGTGTTTTTATAAATCGGAATAACTTGGTGATTTGAGGTGGTATGGAAAGTTCCGGTGATAAGTGATGGTTAAAATATGGCCATCAGAGGTGATATGATGTATTATATGATTTGTTAGCAATACTAGGATCTACCTTGTCGGTACCCTCACTTTTACCAGGTTTTAGTAGGCTGGCGACGTGTGTGCATTTCATCTACAGTGACTGGAGTCAGGAAAAAATTGAGGTGGAATGTATTTTTTGGAAGGTGGTTTATTAAATGCGGGTATTGGGAGGTGGGACTATTGCTAGCAAGTTTTGCCCAGGTTAGTGACCCCAGTGATCGTTGAATGCGTTAGATATATAAAGCGGGTATTATAAATGCCTTATTATTGTTGAGTTGAAATGGTCAGGGATCTGATTAGTGGATACCTTCCTGCACCTAGAATGGTGTTGAGGAATGTCCAGGTTTTTTGGTAAGATCATTGTTAAGTTTCTGAATTTGTTACTGTGTTGTGTTTTTTTTGGCAATACGAATAGTGTGAGTAATTGTTTTGTATGTGTATTGTTGTTTTCGTTGATGGTGTTTGTGTTTTTATTCAGGTATGTTTTGTGTAGAGTTTGTAGAGGCCGTGCTTGGGTTTGATTGACTTGGAAAATTGATGTTGCATACAATTACAAAACACACTGTATAATTTCAATGAATTAACGCCACGAAGTGCACGGATCAAACTAAGAAGGAAAAAGAATTAGTTCATGGAAAAAAGATGAGTTATTTCAGAGCCTTCTTGAAAGAACTGACAGAAGTGGAGTTCTTGACAGCAATCAGCAGCTTGTTCCATAACGTAGGTGCAGCGAACCGAGAAAGCTCTCAAACCATATGAAGAAGTTGAAACTTTGAACGTGAAGACGAAGTTGAGATGAGGAACGTAAACACGCTTAGGTTTAGGATCGTGACGATGTAAGAGTTCGGCGATGTAGACGGAGCAATGTCGTGAAGAGCCTTGAATTCATGAGCAGGATTTTGTATGTGATTCTTGATGAATCGGAAGCCATTAAGCTGACGAAGATGCGGAAGAAATATGGTTTTCTTTGCCGTCTGATTGACATAACAGTCTAGACAAGTCAGTAATTCTGAAACTCGTTTGAGGTCTTTCACAATTCAGATCAGGCAGTCCTACAACTCTATTGCAACAATCCAATCTAGACGTTATCAAATGCGTGCCCAAGGCGCTCGGTAGTAGGTTGGTCGAGATTATTGCCGTCCCCGTATGCTTGCCGATTTTCCTGATCGCAATAATGAGCTGCTTTGCTTGTGTTGTTGATGTGGTCGATCATGCGAAGATTAGAGTAAAAAAGAACACCAAGATTTCGCACATTATCCTTCGTGAGATTCTTTCTGGGCCTACGGTAAAATGGTTGAGAGGTGAGTTTGACGAAATCTACCGAATAAATGAATGACTTCCGTTTTGCTGTCATTTAAAAAGCAAGTTTTGGTTTTGACGCCCACGTTTTCACATCTCTCCACCATGCCTCAAGTCTATCAACCGCCGTGCCACGTTCTTTGTTGTGAAACATGAATCAGTATAGTTTGCGTGTCGTCAGCATCATGACGCAGGATCCATGGTGGCGATGATGTCCTGCAGTGAGGGGCGGCTGTACATATAAATTTGATTGGACCACGACAGAGCCCTAGGGTGTACTCCACAGTCCAGCTGTTATAGGATCAGACACAGCCTCATTTGATGACAACGCTTTGGTTCTGCCATCCAGGTAAGACTCCAACCACGACCACATGCCACAAATTCCATAATCTGGCGCTTTGACAACGGTCCGCATATATGTGATCAATTGTGTCAAACGCTGCCGTCAGATCTAATAGAATGAGGACGGCTTCTTATTGTGATCTATGGCAACTCCGTAAGTCATTGTGATACGAAAGAGCCGTCTCAGTGCTGTGAAATGACGGTATGGCGGATGCATCATTGCGTGCAGGTTGTGGTCATCAAGATATTTTTGGAGTTGTTTCACCGCTGCTCTCTCATACCATGTTATAAGATCTTGCTGTCTATAACATCCAAGGTAATGGAGCGACTGATCTGCGAAACAACGTGGAGCATTCTTGATACACATTCTTTGATATCAAACAATTTGGCTTTCGGTCTGGTCATTCTACATATGATACCCTAACCTATGTTTCCCAATGCATCACTAATTTCACCAATAACAAAGCGGAGGTATGAACTTTCTGTCTCGATATCAGCAATGCATTCGACAGATTGTGGCATCCTGGTCAACTGGCCTAGGATTCTCAGATAAGTTACTGATTTAGCTGAAGGACTACCTGGGCGATCACCCCTCAGAGTCATCCTAAACGGGAGGCATCCAGCAAGAAGTCGATTAATGCAGGTGTACCACAAGGTTCAATCCCCGGCCCTCTTTCATTATATTCATTGACCACATCACAAGAAGAATCCTGAAAACATCCATCCTCTGTGCAGACGATGTCACACTTATGACCTTCATAAAGTTAGAAGAGGACAAAATCCCTATTGCGGCCTCTCTGAACAATCTTCTTCTTATCGTGTCCAAACACTGTGGGTTTCTAAATATGATCCAGGCCATAGATGGGTACAACGTCTGGCTGCTTCACTGAATTCCGCAAGGGCCTTGTTTGTGCATTTTGCTCCAGCACTGGGCAGGCCAAGAGATGTTCCATTGTCTGTGGTGCTGTTCCACAACCACAGGTAGTGTCCTGATCTGTTTCCAGGTAGCCCCACTTCTGCAAGGAAACCTTAGATCGGCCAGTTCTGGTTCTCAATCTGTTGAGACATCGCCATTCAGCCCATGAGGAGTTAGCTCCAGGTGGGAGATGCTCACCAGGTTCATACCAATAGATGTTACTTGGATGATGGCAAGTCTTTCTTTCCACAAGGCGACTCTCTTCAGCTCCTTAGAGGCTGTTTCAAGAGGTTGGACTTTGCTAAAGAAACTCTCTCTGGATTTAAGGCGGTTGGCAGCAGGTATCTGTCCAGGCATAGGGTGCTTCACATTAGATACTTGGCAGCTACGCTCTTGCATGCTCGCTACGCTACGACGGATGTGTGGTGGAGCAATTCCTGCTAGGATGTATAAGTTTTTCGTTTGTGTTGGACGGAGGCATCCTGTGATGAGCCGGGAGGCATTAACGCTGAATCAAGCTTCTTGGCATGGGTTGATCTTTCCCATACAGGGCAAGCATACTCTGCACTTGGGGTTCAAGATTGTCAACCTCCTCGTGGGGAACCCCGGTAACTGATATTTTCAGGCGAATGATAATCACCTGAGGCTACGCTAACATCTGTTGTCTTTTTAATTCACTGTATGTCTTTTTAATTCACTGTTGTCTTTTTTATCACACTGTATTTTAATCATGCCCCGTCAGAGGACACTATCTGATGCCAGTCTGGCACACGTGCCCTTATTAGGGCAGGCATCACCAGATGTCAAGTCAGATGGCATCTCAGTGCTCCAACTAAATGTGGAAGGGCAAAGATAAACATCATCGAACACCTGGCACCCCATACGCATAAGTCACCTGCGTATTCCTCCTCCCAAAGAACACACTCTACCGAGCCAGTACCATTTATCTGAACATTTGCGGCTACACCCCTAGCTTGCAACCACAACCAAGCGGCTACCCACGGGATGCACCGTTTGCTAGTATCACCCAATGAAACAAAGTGCAAACCTCTCCGGCAGAACTCCACCCTGGAATGGGGCACTACCAAAATTGCAGTGTTCATGTCACCAATGTCTACAAGCCACCTTACCATCGGCTTCAAGAGACTCTCTACCAACCTTATGGTGCACCCTTGCAAATTATATGCGCCGGCGACTTTAACGTCTAAGCCTTACCTGGGGTTACGGAACCACCTGATGAGCTAACCGTGAGGCTGGGGCCTCAAAATCCTGTGTACAACTATGGGGCACCCCAACAACCAGACACCTTTCAACCCGGACGGGTGGGGAATACGTCCTACAACGGCGTGTGGACCTCGCCTTTTGCAAACACGGGCAACCGTCCCCCATTCACACCGTACTGTTCTCGACCGCTTTCCGAAGTCCCACACAGACCATCACTGATTCGCTCAGGAGAGCTTGCTAAGCTATACCACAAAGCCAGTGAAAGGTGGAATTCAACTCCGCATGGCAGACGTGGACCAGTTCAAGAACCTGGTGGTTCAGAATTACCCCAAACCCCCCGAACACCAACCTCAACCTGGAACTCCCAACCAAATTCCCTACACAGCACTGGTGTCCACGTCTTTATTAACTATACAAAGAAAGACCATTCCACGTGGTGCCGTCGCAGTTTATCCCATCCTGGATGAGGAATGTGATACTCTTACTTGACTGGACTTCCTGAATTCTGAACCCCGGGGAAGAAGCTCCCATCCAAGGCCTTCAGACCCTGACAACTGCTTGACAGAACGCCGCGACGCTGGGAGGAGACGATCCAAGGAATTCGACTTCACCCACTCCACCAGGAAGGCCTAGAAGACTATAAACCGCCCTCACCCGGCAGAATCTCCAACCATCGAAACGTCCAGGACTGCCAAACGCATGTGGCTGAGCAACTCCTTTGCATTTCGTTTCAAGAACATTGATAAGGATCACACTCGCTCTGTCAAAAAGAGATAACCAAACTCCGTCGAGCCCCCGGCGTGACGGGTCACTTTCAACAATCCTTCTCACTAGATGACGCTTACCTCTGCTATTGCCACTAGAGAGTGGAAAGGCACAGGGCCCTGATAACATACCAGCAGAGGTCCTGGATGGCAATGCGGCCCAACGATGTCTAGATTGGCTCCATGAGTTCTACACACGTGTTCCTTACAACCAGTCCTGACCCGGATCTGGAGAAGAGCTACTATCATCGCACTCCCAACCAAACAAGCCTGGTCGACAACCCTAAAACTACCGCCCAATATCTCACTACTGTCTGTGTGTCTCCTTCAACTCCTTGCGAGGATGATCCTTGCCCGCGTGAGCCCGTCGGCGACCCCATCTGGCCTGACGAACAAGCAGGAATTCGACGTGGCCGGAGCACTGTCCACCAGATTGTAAACTCACACAAATGATATTGATGAAAGCTTTTGAAAAGCTCCGTAAGGCAAGCGTCATCTTGGTGACCTTACTGCACATTTTAAGATTGACACCGTGTGGCACCAGGGCATGACACTCAAGCTTCTCAGGACCATGCCAGATCGTCCCTTGTTACAATTCATATGTAACATGCTTGCAAATCGTAGATTTATTCTCAAGGAAAAACTCAGTGATTTGGCAGAGTAGCGTCTGTCTCTGAGGAACGGTGTACCACAAGGATCTGTATTGGCTCTATGTTTCGTTCAACTTGTATATCAGTGATTTACTTTAAACAACATCTAGACAATATGGCTACGCGACGATCTTGCCCTTCTGCCACTCGGAACAGCAATTGGAGCAGAAGTAGGAAAGCACACTTAACTAACAAACACAAAAAAGACATGGCCCTACTTGAAGCATAGCTCAAGAACCTGAGCTGAAGCTGAGCCGAAAAGGCCAATACCACACGCTACTGCCTTCCATCTAAACACCAAAGAGGCTCTCAACCTCAATGGAGCGCCTCTGCCATACATCCTACACCAACCTACTTGGGGATTGAAGCTTGACCGACAGCTTACTTACCGGGCAGCACCTCGAGTCCGTATTCGCCAAGGTCTCTCGAGGAATCCTCCTGTGCATCCTTTCTGGATCTATCATGGGGTGCCAGCCCAACAAGAAAGACCCTACGCACCACTGACTTGGCTGAAATGCCGCCCTAGCATTGTGCAACAGCTCCCACACAAAGAAGCTGGACACGGTACTCAACGAGACCTTCAGAACCATAACTGGCTGGCCATCCGCCCCACTCAGTCTGAATTTCTACCAGTGCTTTCAGGCTTGCACCTGCAGCACTTCGGAGGAGTCACCACTCGCACAAACTAGTGAATAAGGCCCTGCTGGACAACAAGTACCTGCTGCATAAACTGTCAAAGAATCACACCAACTCGGTAGACAGAGACTGCGCTCTCGCCGACCTTTCTGCCGACACGCTGCTAAACTCGCCAGTTCTCCATTCAACATCTTACAGACATGGATAGCTTGGCCTGGCTAGACATTCCAGACGAGATCAACTCTCTATTACCAAACCTAAGAATAGAAACTACGCACTCTTGGCAGAATCCCCCACGCAAGGAATGGGTCGCCTTAAACCGATCGCACATGATCCGTCGCTTAGCAATATGCACCGATGCACCGATGGGGGCTACGGCATCGCCAGTCCTTGCCAATTGGTCTCCTCACAGACTGCGGATCAATTCTCAATGAGTGCCCTACCGGTGGATACAGATATCTCAACCCCCAACCAATTAGTCAGGGCTCTCAGTTGTGTCCCAAGATGGGAAATGGTGGTTCACGTTATGTTGAAGCGGGTTTTCTAGACGCAAAATTTTGCGAGATTACGAAAATACAGGGTCGGGTTTTGATACAATGTCCCAAAGGTATTCCCGGGGTGCTCCTACATGGGGGTCTGAAATTAGGTTGAGTGTTTTTCACGTCCAAGTATGGTGAGTATTAGTACAAAATTATATTTTTTGAGGGCTGACAAGTCAATGCGATACCGTAAAAATCCAATATGGCTGCCTTCTACCTCAAAATCCAAAATGAGGCCAAAAGGGCTCAATTTTTAATAAGTAATGTAGGCCCACTATCCAAGTCCAAATTCAATGATATTTATGAGTTTATCAGTAATGTATTTATTTGTTGAAACAGAAAAAAATCCCAGGAGCTACTTTTCAAAATCCTTGATGGCTGCCTTCTAACCCCTCAAAATCCAAAATGGCGGCCTAAAGGGTGTATTTAATAATTAATGTGTAGGCCCCCCCCCGACACCCGCCCCACCCCCCTCCCGAGTCCCATATCCAAATTCAATGAATTTTTTTATACATTATGTGTTTGATCACGAAAAGCCGATGAGCTACTTTCCAACTCAATATGGCTGCCTTCTACCTCAAAATCCAAAATGGCGGACAAAATGGCACATTTTAATAAATAATGTAGCCCCCTAGCCCCAGTCCAAATTCCATGAATTTTTAGTTTTATCCTATGTATTTTGAATCACGAAAAAGCCATGAGAAATACATTTTGGAAAATCCAATATGGCTGCCTTCTACCGTCAAAATCCAAAATGGTGACAAAGGGCACATTTTAATAAATAATGTAGTCCCCTACGTGCCCAATCCAAATGCAATATATTTTTTAGTTTATACCTATGTTTTTGAACACGAAAAAGCCAATGAGATACTTTTACCAAATCCAAGATGGCATGCCTTCTAACCTCAAAATTCAAGAATGGCGCCTAAGGGCGTATTGTAAATCATAATGTAGGCCCTAGTCTCCAAGTCAAAATTCAATGATATTTTACTTTATCATAGTTGTTGAAGACGAAAAAGCAAATGAGATACTTTTCAAAAG
>JAMKCH010079433.1:0-14844 GCA_023653785.1 Ophioderma brevispina
AAGCCAATGTCCATGTCCCTGCTGGAATTTAATGTAACCTTTGTTTCCAAAGGCACCCAATTTTTTTGAAGCACAGCTGACAATTTCTGCCACTGCTAGAATATATCAAAGAAAATAACATTTTATAAAATCAAATGTTATGCAATAGTATCCATCCTTCTGTTTGAGAGGCTACACTCGGTTGATGAAATCTCTTGACAACTGGAAAAGAGAAATAACTTGCAGCAGAATTTGTCCTTAAGACTAAATTTCCCATGATTGCAAACACAAAACAAGCGAAGACAAGTTGAAATTTCACAATCTTCTCAGTTCGCTGAAAACATGTTTAAAGGAAGTCCACAATCTCCCACATCCTGCACCTGATATGTTTTGCCATAGCAATTACACAAAGTCTAAATTGTTCATCAACAGGTGGGCAATCTTGCTTCCCCTATCCTATTAGGATAAACAAGGAACCTATATCCAATTCTTGAAGTGAAGATGATTGAGATACGTGCTGCTCCTTCTTGTTCTCAGATTGCGGACATTTCCTGACATGTTCGTTTCAGAAAGTTCCCATACACTAGTCATTTAGAACTAGGTCAATCCAAATTAAAGTCATGCTGATGTAACAAACACATTGCCAAGTTTAATATTTCCAGTTCTCCGCATCATAATTTATATGATTAAATTTAACATTGATTTAATTAATAGAATACAGGGAAAAATAAGAAAATTCGGAGTCGTCACAGGTCACTTACTAACATGCCATGATCTTGGCTGATCTATTCGGCTTACGTATGTTAGGCGAGAATTTTCAAATAAAAGTGACTAGAGTTTCATGGCAAATATCAAATTGCCGCTTTCTGCCACTCCTACCTCTATGAATTTGATTGCAGAAATGTTCAACTATCAGAATAGATTTGTTAGATTTACAGGAAATGAAAGACAATAACTAGTTGACTACAATCATTGATGGATTTTACTGATTTGCAAAAATCCTTCTAAATAGTTCGAAGAAATTCTCCACTCAAACAAAAATAGTCGATTCTGAGGGAGAACGTTCATCAGATTCTTTATTTTTCTTGCTTGTTTCAGAAATATGCAATTCTACATGCTAGTTGAAGCAGATACATAAATAAAACACTGCTTGTCATGGTGGAATATTCTCAGTTAAAGAAGCGGAAATCAATCGGAGCGGTTCTCCACACATCCCTTCAGAAGGCAAATCGTCAAGTACTTTGGATAAAAGGCTGTGAATGGCGGGTCAATAGGCTTATCTCAAGTACTTACAGCCGATAGTGATTTACCCACAATTAGAGTTAGCGTAGTTATAAGACCTGAAAAAGAGGAAAATCACATTGAAACACTCAGGGAACGTACTAGACATTGCTTGGGAACTGAAATTTTGAAAATTGCAGCATCCCTGGAGATGAACATTGGCTTAATTTCAGCTTCCGATGCCGAAATTTTCTGAAAAGGGGACCTAAGAACTGAATTATGCGTCAACTGGGGGTCTTGGGAAACTGCCGGAGAGACGCGAAAAGGGGGGGTTTTAAGGTCCGCACATACCAGTACCTCTTTCCAATGTCAGTGCCCCCCCGGGAAAAACATCTCAAGGGGTGTTACCGTAAGTGACCCATCTTGGACCCATTTTTTGAACCACAGCAGAATTCGGAACCTTAACGAAAAAAAACCAAAACAATCAGGGAGGAAAGCTCGGTGATTAATTAATTGAATGTATGTCCTATTTTCCATATTTAGGAAATTGAAAGAAAACACTAAAAGCCCTGTATGGCAGCTATAATGGATCCAAAATGGGATGGGTTTAGACAGACGTTTAATTTTCACTAATTTAATTCCTAAAGATGTTTGATGATTAGTTATTATTATCTTCCTCTTATCAGGGAATTAGGATCGATTCTGTGAGCAAGGTCCGTGCGCACATGAACTGAGTTCGTGCTGGTTCTGACGCTAAAGTCACGCGAGTTGTGATTTCTGTGCTTGGCCGTATATGAGCGAGACAATTGGTCTCTTTTTCAAAGTTGCCCATTCCTGAATGGTAGACAGTGTATGACTTCTTGATCAGCTATTTTTTAATCACATTTATTTAAGATTTGTTCTTTAGTGATTTCTCTATACAGTCTCAGTAAAAACGTTATAGATGTCTCCCCATCTATAAAACTGTTTCCTGAGTAAGATGATATGTTTGCCCAGTCAAGTCAGACATAGTTTGTATTGGATTACAAAACTAGCGACATTGTGGTATTTTGTGGCATTCTCTAAATATTTACTTTATCATACCTGAAACCGTGTACCAGCAATAGCAGATTGCATAATTCACACTTGACCATGTATTCCAACCACCACGTTGCTTGAATGAAAATAGCTGTCGTGTCAATTCTCTGTCGATGCGATGAATGTAGCAATAAGAAAAGGATTTGATATCACAGAAATTCAAGGGTGAACTGGTCTGCATTGACCTTGATATTTACTCCATTTGAATTTCATCATGTATATAGATATATATATATATATATATATAAGAAGATCTATGATAAGATATAATATATAATAATATATACAGTGCGGGATAGTTTACAAACGATTAGTATACACAACGTTTCGAGATGAATCGCCCTTTGACCAGTGTGATGATATACCACTCTAGCAAAAGCGATACGAAAATAGGGAAATAAAGCGTGACTGCCCAGGCACAAAAGGGAATATCAAAAACCCGAATGAAAAAGAGATAAACTTCCAGTGTGTCTGGCTAAACCACTCTGTTTACAAACCCAGCGAAGGTGTGAAGGTTGCAAAAATGTGTAGTACAGAGCCAACATGACAAAACAAAATTGTAGACAAAAGTAGAACACAAAATAAAATAAACCCTTATGTCCACAAGCCGCGTTGCAGTGCAACGATGATATTTCCTCACTAGCGAAGACTCCAAATGACAGCGCATAAGTTCATATATAAAACTCCTCATGTATTTATTAAATGGGGAATTCTCAGTCCTGAAGAAAACTTTTTCCAGCAGTTCAGATGGGGGGTGGGGGGGGGGGGGGGGAACGGCGGTTTCCCCTCGCCGACACTAATATTCTGCAATACAGCCAGGTATTTCTACCAACAATCAGTCTCTCGCTAATGTAATCATTTAGGAACCCAAACGGAATCTTTTTGATTCCAAAACTAATTCTGGCTTAAAGACGACAGCACAGGATCACTATTAAGCTCCGGCGGCATCCAATAAAATAATCCTGGCATATGTAAAGCTCCACTCCTAATTATATAATGTATATATGGATATGTATAGATATAATATATATATATATATATTATATATTATAATATCATATATATATATATATATATATAATATATATACATATCTATATATAATATATATATATAACATATATTATATTATAGGGTTAAATATTTGTTTCCTA
Organism: Ophioderma brevispina; assembly: GCA_023653785.1. Taxonomy (NCBI): domain Eukaryota; kingdom Metazoa; phylum Echinodermata; class Ophiuroidea; order Amphilepidida; family Ophiodermatidae; genus Ophioderma; species Ophioderma brevispina. The sequence goes on from JAMKCH010079433.1 coordinate 3,432, forward strand.
TTGTGAGAGATCCTTTGATGAATTCACTGTACGTCGTGACGTAGAGCCTCCAGGCGATTGAGCTTGAAGGCCACACTTTTCAGGATGCCGGAAAACCAAAAAGACCTACAATCAGGCAGATCTTTTGATGCCTGCCAAAGAAAGTCTTCACACTGGAACCCCAAACCAGGTGAAAATAGATTCTTGGACAAAGTAATTGTTGACAACACTCGCAAAGAACTGGAGCCACATTTCAAACCAAAACCAATCAAAATCTCATAACCTTACCAAGGGTGAACGATCAGCTCTATTATCCTTAAGAGGAGACATGATCTGATTATAAAAACCTGCTGACAAGGTGGTTCAATTTGTGGTCTGGAGAAAAGACTATACATCTCTAAAGCAGAACGTCACGTCTGACCAGCAGAGCATATTCTGAACTCGATCATGACCCAACCCCAAAAACCCACCACGGAAATATCAAAGATCATGAACGGACCTCATACTTGGCCAATATGACATACCAGCTAATGCCACCTCTCTGATTTTCATCAGCCAAGGACTTTCAAATATATTATGCTTCCCAAAATCACAAAGGAATCTCATCACCCTGTCGCCCGATTGTTTCTGCTCATAGTTGCCCCAATGTGATCATATCTCAATTCATGGAGTCGGTTATTTCACCCATTGTAAAGGACCTCCCATCGTTTTCGTATCCGGATACACCTCACTTCTTACGCAGCCTCAAGGACTTCAAGTTTCCTAACAACCTCAATTCTTAGTAGAGTAAAGATAGCACATACCCCCAAAAATGCAACAGAAGGTTTTTAGCATTTTCTGGGAGTTTTACTGGTCCGCTTAACAATATATCAAAAGTTGCCATAAAAACGAAGTCCCAGAAAGTGTTCAAACGATGACATAAACAAAATGGCCGCCATCCGCCATTTGTTGAAAACCTAAATCCTCATATCTCTGGCAATAAATGGGCTAAAAGGACAAACCAAGGATGGCATTTCAAACCTACTAATCTGCATACAAAATCCATTAAATGGGTTTTATGAAGTTTAGATTCCTCTTGTCTTGACCTCAAATCCAATATGGCCGCCATCCGCCATGTTGGAAGTACAAAGTTCGTGTATCTCTGGTATCGGATGGGCCAAAGGACAAACAAGAGGTCATTTCCTACTAATTCTAGCAATAACAATCCATTAAAATGGGTTTTTAAAATGAATTTGATATATCATCTTGACCTCTCAAAATCCAATTGGCTGGCATCCGCCATGTTGGAAAGTACAAATTCTATCTTTTACGCTGTATCGGATGGGGCCACAAGTAAACAAATGTCTAAATAGAGAATAGTATCAAGGATTATTCCTACTAATTCTAAGCATAACAAATCCATTACAATGGTTTTTGATAAGTTCAAATCTTGACCTCTAAATCCAATATGGCCTCCATCCACCATGTTTAAAAGTACAAATTCTTTCAGTCTGTGGTACCACATGGGCCAAAATGACATATATTGTTGTTATTTTTTATAGCATACGAAATCCACATTAATATGGTTGTTGTAAAGTTTTGAGCGCACCTTGATTCTTCAGAATTGCACTGTCGCGCCATTTGAAAATGAAAAACCATAAATTTGCGATTTGTCCTAATTTCGTAGCCATATTGATTTTTTTTTACAGCGTATAAATCTATCAACCAATTTGACATTATGTTGTTTACAGTGTAATTGGTGAATTCTTGAAGTACCACAAGTACAATGTCACCTCATCACCAAAATGTGCCGAAACACTTGTTTGCAGTAGATGAGATCGAACACATTATTAACTATACTTTGATCTTCAAGTTTCAACATCATCATCTGAGACTAGTTCTTGGTCCATGTTTTCGCGTTGAATGTCCACAATGTGGTGTAACTTTTTTGGAACGGTACTGTTTACCATAATGAATCCAAGACTGATTGCTGATCATTGAACATGGACACCATTGAGTTGCATCCTGCATCTTTTCTATCGATTCAGGATCCATATCGGGAGTACTAAGTACTCTGGAACAAGTTTGTAACACAGGGTTTACACAATGGATACTTTTGAGGAAAACAGCTTTCTTTGGCACTGAAAATTGCTTGAAGTAGTATCGCAACCTATACAATATGTTGGAAAAGAACAGATAGGAGTTAAATGTCATCACTAAATAAGCGCTTCTAAGCTGATAAGGTCTTACATCCATATTGGCAGAAAGTAGTATATCACCAGATCTTTGTTTTCTCCAATTTTGGGTTGTTGACCCCATTATGCCATGGTGACTGCCTTTGTTGCTATATCAACATCTCTTTTTTCCAGCAAAATTTGTGCATTTGATATGCCTACCTTATTTGGCGATCCTAGTTTTTTTGTTTTGCGACGTTCATCGGAGCTGTCTTTTGTGTTTGGTTCACCAGCGTATCCATCGCATAGACAACAGATGTTTTGCCATACTTGTCACTGTGAAGAAGATGCATTATCATCAGCATTGCAACTGCTTCCATCGGTTCATTTCAAGCGATGTAAACGAGAACCTCCCTCCATCACCAACATAGTTGATTCGGTCTTTGGCACTGTCTCAGGGGCAGCAGCCTTTGAGGAGGACACTATGTTCTTAAATGGCCATCAGAATTGTGCTTTATCTGGCGTACATAAACATGCTTGGCCTCAAAAAATGATGGCGGACTATGGTGACAGTTCATGTCAAAGCACCTTATCTATTGACAGTTCTCCAGATTGTGATACTACACTCAGGAATCTTGAAATAACAGAGCTTGGGTCATCAATACCTTGACAGCCAAGCATAAACAAGGGTCTTGACTTTAGCTTTCCATCTTTTAATTTAGCTTTCCATTTGTTGACTGTACCTTTTGCCTACTTGGCCATCTCTTGTACATTGAATCGTCCCGACATTTATATCCCTTTGAAAATGTTCTCAGGCCTTTCTCCTTGGCAGGGAGCAGGCTGATCAAACTTGGCTGCAAGCTTTGCAAAGTCATTCTTGTCTCTTTTCATGTGTGAAGGTTATAGATTATTAGCATATTTTACAGTTGACCACTATGGCAAAGGCATCCGTTGTCTTCAAAGGATGACACTGGTGACTAAACACAAAAGACACACACATACATCGCAATACTAGGATCCAAAAACTAGGTAGACATCAATTGCAACAAAAATTTGCCATGAAAAAAGACTTTCCTTCTCAATTCTCTGAATAAACAGGATATTTAAAATAATGGATGAACGCTAATGCAAAAAAGAGACTGTCACGTAATCTATGCAGAGGAGATGCAGATGTTGATATAGCAAAAAAAGGCAGTCGCCATGCCAAAATTTAAAAAAGTAAAAAATCTAATTGGAGAGAAATACCCATGTCTATTGATACTTCTTCCCCATTATGCCGAAGTGCTGTATTGCCTTTACTTTCAGTCTGACAACAAAGAGAAAACACATGTGTATGATTAAGCTTTTGAAGTTGCTTATTCGTGATAGCATTACTCTAATCTGATGTATGTGCCATGCATTTCAGGTTGCAATACTATTCAGAATATTTTGGGTTGGCAAGAATCTATTTCGTTAAGTAATTCATGGTGACCCTGTGTTATGATCTTTTTCCAGAGTATTTTTGTACTCCCAATATGGATCCTAATCCTAATTGATAAAATGATGCTGCAATGCAGTGGTGTCCGTGTTCAATGGTCAGCAATCGGAGTCTTTGTTATGGTAAAGGCATGCAGAAGGGCCATGGCAATTAAACAACATCAGAAAGCCTAATGTCTGATAAAACCGCTGATGGATTGGTGCGAGAGAGCGATTAAACCTCCTTTTTCAAGCTGGCCCGCTAATTTTGTAGCAGGAATTTGCTCAGGAAGGCATTCCAGATGGTTTTTGGGGGGGGTGGGCAGTTGGAGTAATAAATGATGGGCTGACCATATTTGATCTTGGGTGCTCAACGGTGAGGAGAGAGATGAGGTCTATATTCATTCTGAGTTTTTTGCATCAGTTGGTAAGTAGTTTCAAGCGCCTCCTGATAGAGCATACTGTTGAAGAGTGTAGTTTGCTCCAACTGCTCTTCGGTGTTATAAAACCCCTGAAAGATTTCAACCAAAAACCTCCCTGGGCAAACTGCACTCTAGGAGAAATCGAGAACTTATTTTCACTCATTCAGTGGAGGTGCAAGACGATGGTCAAAATTCAACTGACTAGGGCCTGGATAGTACAGGGTGAAATTGGTTCCCTTCATGATGACAAGTCCTGCACCAAGTTGCCACTCAGGGAATGATCCATGAAATTGTTCTTCAGGATGCATCAGATACATTCGAACCGCATGCATGAAGAATGGAATGCAACCACAGCTTGTGGACATTCATGTGAAAACATGGACCAGAACCAGTCTCAATGATTTATGAATGTTGATCTCGTCTGTTGCAAGCGTCCTCTCTCTCGCCAATTTTGGTGATGATGTGAATAATGGTGAAACTGTACTCCTTTCTGTACTTGAAGAATTAACAATTTACCCGTAAGCACCATATTTGAATGTGATAGATTTATTTACTGATAAACATTTCAACTGCTACGAATTTCGTAAAAATAGCCCACTAAAATAATCATTTTTATCTAAATTCTCATAGATTTGTAAGGTCATAATAGAAAATGCCACTTACTTTGGTCATTGTTCATCTGTCTGATGCTATATGTAAGGTTTACCATTTCATTTTTTTTTTTTCAAAATGGTGGTCAGTGGCCATTTTGACACGTCCAGATGCTCTCAAACTTTTAAAACAACCTCTGAATGCATTTCTTAATGCTCAGAAATTATTCAATAACACATTATTTGCCATTTTTTTGCCCATCTGGTATCGGAGAAGAACTAAAAGAATGCATATTTTTCAAATTAACTGGCTGATTGCAGCCCATATTGTCTGTAGGGCCAAGGATTACATCTGAACTTCATTAAACTCATTTAAATGGATTTTGTTATGGCTAGAATAGTCGGAAAGATATCGTTGTGTGTCATTTTGGCCTCATCCGTACCAACGTCCATGATTTGTACTTCCAACATGGCGGATGGCGTCCATATTGGAATTAGAGGTCAAGATGAATATCGCAACTTCATAAAACCCATTTTAATTGATTTGTTATGCTAGAATTGGTATGAAATGACATCTTGTTTGTCCTTTTGGCCCATCCGATACCAGAAATACAACACGAATTTGTACTTTCCAACAGGCGAATGGCGGCCATAATTGATTTATGAGGTCCAGATTATATCTCAGAACTTCATAAAACCTTTTTTAATGGATTTGTATGCTAGAATTAGTAGGAAATGACACCCTTGTTTGCCCTTTTAGTCATTTATTGCCAGAGATATGAGGATTTATGTTTTTCAAATGGTGGATGGCGGCCATTTTGTTATGTCATAGTTTGACACTTTCTGGGACTTTCGATTTTATGGGCAACTTTTGATATCTTGTTAAGCTGACGCTTATCCTGCAGAAAATGCCAAGGAAAACGCTTCTGATGTTGCACTTTTTTTTGGGGTCATGTGGAAAATGTCATATTTGATCCTACATCTAATCCACTGCTTTTCCTTCCACCATGGATGTCACCAGTTTATATATAACTTCTAATCCCTCATGACGGCGCTCTTCATTGGGCACTCACACATTTTCTTGATAAAACGCAGTGACTGTACCATCTCTACCACCACTCTCTTCGGCTTAACGTAATAAAACGAACTGGTTTTAGTAGAACACATCGCAGTGGTTAAATGGCAATTTTTGTGCGTCGAGGTCAGGCTAGCCATGGGAACTAGTCATGGCTCCCAGCATAGCTCCTTTGTTTTGTTGGATATTTGGAATAAATGATTTCTCTCAATTTGACTCTACTCTTCCAGTCTTGTATAAAAGATACTTGACGATTAGTTGTGAGCAGCTACTTGGCACTCTTCATGAACTGAAATCTCATTGATTACGTTTCAAATTTTTTCAACGCCCATCCTGAAATTTAACACATCCAATATCTGACCATGGCTTTATCTTTTGGTCTTCATGGTGCTAATATCCAAAACCAACACTGATTACAATCTAACATACATTTCAGGAGACAGACTCACACAGCTATTTATACATGCCCTCAAGTCACCCACCTTATGTAAGACCGCAAATCCTTACTGCTCAACTGTTACGGTGGCCAACGCATATATTTCCCGACAGTAACGCTATTGTTCATTATCTCGAACAATGACCAACTTCTTCACAGCACCCATCTGTATCCACATCCCAATATCACTGCAAGCTGCCATATGACAGAATGCACAATGTCCGTTCAGAACGCACAGTCCCTTCAGCCTTTGAAAAGCCCAAGCAGTTCTATGCGTATCCCACTAGTATTACCATACCACCCTCCAATCCATTCTATCCGCCGGCATATCTTGAGGAACTTCAAATATCTCATGACGGATTCGCAGTCAAAAAGGAAATTTTTTCCATCCCCATTACATCTAGCAAGCGTGATCGTAATCTTGCCAATCACTTTGTTCGTGCTGTCCACCCCAATCCATTGCAAAATGACAGTCCCGGAACTTACCCATGTAAGCGTAAACTGTGTAAACACTTGTAAATATGTGACTAATGACACTCCACTTCATTGAAGGTCTCGCAAGGATCTTTTGCAGTAACCCTTCGCTTCCTGGCATTTCGTTTAATTTAACATATGCTAGCCAATGATTGTCAGAAATGTCACTTTTGTAGCATAGGGGAATAGGGATAGCGTCGTCTCGCAGATCGGACCGCTGAACATCCTTCGGCCGCATCAAAAACAATTTCAGTGGATTTCCAGTGGCAAAACATTTCAAACCTCCTTCATACATTCCTGTAGTATAATATTTAGTGTGACTGGGCGTTGTTTCTTTGCGATGGAACCACTCGAGAACGTCTGGAAGCAGAACACGTCTTAATTTCAGATTGGCACTATACATCAAGGTGGGCTCAAACAACATTTGACGTATGTGGACATATAATATTTGTATCTTATCATTTGCTATTTTGGCGTTGAAATAGGCTATCACTCTGGTGCTTTAAAGTAGCCAAATCCATTGCTCCCTTCCAGCACTTGTGTTTCCTCATGGTCATCATCTTTTAAAACTCTGAATACTAGTGATCACACCTCACCACAAGCATCTTAATTTACTGTTCATCGGGCATCACGGGCTATGCGTTTTGTTATCAATAGAGGGGAGCCGGCGCTGCCGCGCGGGCCCGCGCTAGCTGAGTATACCCGCCAGATCAGTATACTGGAACGTTTTCAGAAGGCACTGTATTAGACCTAATTAGCAGTCCGGACATTGAAGTCTAGTTATTATCATGGTACAAGTTACCGAATAATGATCCCTGGATGACCTTTGACCCCAAAATGACCCATTCGGAAAAAACCTGCCCACAAACCTCGTACAGCAAAAACTCTACCACCATACAAAACTCATACCCATGGTCCAAAGCACGGCAAAGTTACCAATAAGAACCCTAGATTGATCTTTGACCCCAAATGATCCCTCGAAATAGTGACCACTTAACTCGAAAGCGAAAGTCTACCACCATCCCAAAAACTCATATCCATAACGTCAAAGCACAGCCAGTTTACCCAACAATGACCCTCGGATGACCTTTGACCCCCAAATGACCCCTCGAAATCTGACATAAACTCGTACAGCAAACTCTACCACACACCAAAACTAATAGCCAAACGTAAAGGCACACCCAAGTTACCCAATAGTGACCCTTGGATGACCTTTGATCCCCAAAAACCCCCTCAAAAATTGTGACACTAAACTCGCTACGGAAAACTTACCACCACACCAAAACTCATATCCTACGTCAAAGTGCCCAAAGTACCCAATAATGACCCCTGGATGACCTTCACCCAAAAATGACCTCTCGAAAATGTGACCACTAAACTCGTATAGCGAAACTTAACACCACACCAAAAATCATCGCCATACGTCAAAAGCACGGCCAAGTTATCCAATATGACCCCCTGGATTGACCTTTGACCCCAAATGGACCCTCGAAAACGTGACCCACAAACTCGACGGCAAACTCTTACACAATACCAAAAACTAATATCCAGATCAAAAGCACGCCAGTTACCAATAATGGACCCATGGATGACCTTGACCAAAATGACCCCTCGAAAAGTTGACCACTAAACTCGTACGGCAAAAAACTCTACCCACATACCAAAATCTCATATCCATACGTCAAAGCACGCCCAAGTTATCCAATTAATGACCCCTGGATGACCTTTGACCCCAACATGACCCCTCGAAAAAGTGGACAACAAACCTGTAGTCGGAGCTTCTACCACCAACCAAAATTCATATCCCGTCATGTTAAAGGACGGCGCGAAACGCATATGCCGGACAAACCACCAAAAAGTGGTGTTTTTTAGATAATCAGATGTTTATGTTAATTATTTTTTTGCTTGCAATTGTGCATGGTATCTTTTAGTTCATTCCATCTTGTACCACACTTGATAAAGGGTGTATGCCGTGGACGTTGTTGATAACACAGTTTTCAATATCCAGCACTGTACATCAACCAACCTGATCTTAAGACATAATGATGTTCACATTTTCTGGTGTGCCGAAAGGGTTTCCCTTCAAAATATATATTATTTACTCTAGATTCTGAAATAAACTCAATATATGACCATATCTGCCTGGAGAAGCATTGACAGCCAAATTGTACTAATCTTTTCAACCTAATTAAAAAGTTCAGAACTTGTCAAGATTAGCGTCACAGTTAGCATTGGGCGACAAAGCTAGGAGATGATCAAAGAGTTTAGTGTAAGGGAACATGTCGTTAGTACTACAACAAATACATTTATCAAGGAGGCCAAGATTTTATTTTTATAAACGTGGAAATTTCTGGGAACAAGCTGAAAACTGTTAGGATTGGTGGCAATACATGTGTCCTAATAACTAACTAAAGTCCCAAATCCTCTTTGAGTTTTTCCATGAAATAAGGGGCAAATGTTTGTGCAGGGGTAAAATTACAAAATAGTAGAATGTCTTAAATGTGTGTTCCAACAGTTTTGGTCCATGTCCAGGATCAATAAAAGGAGATAGTTGCCCTTCTACACGCTGTAGTTTAAGTGGCTTACAGAACTAAATCGGTTCGGCACCTGGGTGTAAATATTTCAAAATGATCCAATGTTCCATGAAACCAGATTCAAATGCTCGAGAAGTCATATTCAAACAGAAAATGTTCAATCAAATCACCTACATGGGATCAATATTGACAATAAAGAGCAGAAAGCGTGACCCTCATAGAGCCGTAGAAACCCCATACACTTGCCCTGTAATTTTGGCAAGTAATACCTCACCTGTTTAATAATTCATTTGGTTTATGTACACTAGATAAGAATTGGACACATCTTTCAGAAGAATCCGACCATTCTGAAATTTCCCCCAGGATACCTTGAGCCTTTTTTACCATTATTTATTAACTACAAGCCTAGAAAGGGCAAACTATGACCTTTTTTTAATCCTTAAACATGACAAAAATTTGGAACACATTTAGGACCATTTGGAATATTTCGTACTTTTACCCCCTGTACAACTTGCCCCCTTATTCTGAAAATCACAAAGAGATTTTTGGGAACTTTTAGTATATTATCTAGAACATTTCTGTCTGAACCAATTCTGACATTTTCAGCTTGTTCCAGAAATTTCCACCTTTCCAATTGTTTATTTTATTCATACTCTTGGCCTATCAGTAAAATGTAACACATTTAGCATCAACATGAGTTTTACCGATTTGGCTTTCCTAAACAATAAGCGAAAAAAAAATTACGCCCAAGATGTCCTCCGAACCAGTCTCTCCTTTGTAGATCTTACATTATTATAATACCAATGAAAGTGAGTCCTGATGGTATGCTCCTCAGTGACAATAGGGTACAGAGTACGTCCAACAGACGCAAATCGACAGGGACTCCAAGACGGTCACTAAGGAGAGTTTGAGTATCCAGGTGAAGATTATACGAGATCGCGCGAAGTTTTACAACCTTCATAGAGGTGGTTTAACATACCTTTGGTGGATCTTTACTATTATTCATAACCAAAGCGAGTTTGAGGTATGCGTCCTTAAGTGACAATAGGGAAAAGTACATCTAGAACAGCAGATGTAATGGTCTATAATATTACAAGAGTTGTATCAGAATCCACATCGAAGGCGACTGGCAACCAACTCATCACAAAGGAAGTAATTGAATTAATCAATGTCAAGATTACGAAAATCGCGCGAGGTTTTTACAGCCTTCATTGGAGGTGGGTTTAACATACCATACAGAGCACGTGACAATGTGAAGATCCGAATACCACATAGGATGCCGTCCAGTTTGAACAATATCATCATCAAGTCGAGTTATCATTAAATCAGGGGTGTGACCATTTTATATGCTGGGGTCCTTGAAATTGCTCGAACTCAGTCAAGAACTGGAAGTAAGAAGGCCTTTGATAGCAGAATCTGATCAAAAGTAGATTTTTCAATAAAGTAGGGAATGCAGTTTGAATTAAGGGTGTATTTTTTTTTAAATAAAACACCAATACCACCACCATGCTCATCATTATTACCACGAGGATAGTGATGAATCATATCCTGGTGGGGTACATTCAATTCACCTATTATGACAACTGGTGTCATGTGCACGGTCGAGATCAGCGGTACACGTGGACAAGCCTGGTGTTTAAAAATCCCTACCAATTGTTATGTAGCTGATCACTGGTTGAAGCAATGTAAAAAATGTGGACTTGCAAAAAATCTAAATAGCAAATTGTTTGCCAAAACGAGCGCCAAGCTCTAGAAAAAAACACTAGTCTCAAGAAATGCCGTAACGGGGCCTCGACGTGAACGCTTTTGCAAAAGGGTAAACACACTCAAAATTATTATATTAATACTAAAAGAACTGGTAATATTCCATTATTTTTTGATAGTTTGAACAGTATTTAAGTTATGATGTTTATAATATGACACACATATAACTTTTTGGGATACCCTGTATAATTATTAGTGTTTTAGTTGGCAATATGTTTTGAAGTCGTAACGAGCAGGCTCGAAATTGCGTGTATAATGTTGCAATTCAAATGACACGAGAAACTTTACTTTGGCGAAAAAGCTTTGATTTGGGAATTCGTCACTTGCCATATAGCAAATGGCGAAATCGTACTTATTGTAGTCCAGTTCTGTTAATGTATTAATTTATTTAAATCTATTTATATGAGCGTTTGCAATGAAAATCTAAATAATGTAAAACTTAAATGGTAATCTATTTAAAAATTTTGAAAAATCCATAATTTGAACCAGGTATATTGAAGCGAACGTCCAGAAGTTTTGCCATTTTTTGAA